>JAKUCM010003958.1:0-42022 GCA_023374145.1 Lepidium sativum | reverse complement strand
CAACATTCTAAATGATCTTCCTGTGAAGATTGGAGAAGTTGAGATACCAACTAACATTATTTTCTCAGAAATAGACGAGAACCCTAATGATTTGCTGCTCTTTGGAAAATCATTCTTAGCTACCATCAGTGCAGTCATTGATGTTCAGAAAGGAGAGATCAAGCTAAACTTAGGGAAAAACTTGAAGTTTAACATGAATGATGTGATGAAGAACCCAACCATTGAGGGACAAGTGTTCTCGATTTAGGAAATGGATGCTCTAGGTGATGAGTTTTTGGAAGTTTTGGCAGTAGAAGATCAACTGCAAATTGCTTTGACTAAGCCAGCTGCTAACGAGTATTTGAGTATGGAAACTGAGTGTTATGGGAAACATTTAGATGCTCACAGGCTAGTTAAAAGCTCAGTTGTGATTGAGAAGTTGATTGAAACGACGTCTGAGGGACCAAGTCGAGAATTGACAGCTTTTGCGTCAGACTCAACCACTAGACTCGAGCTGCAAGTGCTCGAGTGCATTACTCTTACAGTCAACGATGAGTGGTCGGAGCTCAAGGCTACTAAAGGGCCCTAATTTCATTTATCATATCATTGTAATGATGTTTTAATTGATGATGAGTTGAGCATGTTGTTACATGAAGTGCCAAAGTTTAGTAAAGCCATAGGATATTTCTAGCTGACATAAGAGACATATCACCTAGTCTTTGAACTCATAGGATTCACCTCGGAAACAAATCGCATTCAAGCGTTAAACCTCAACTGAGGTTGAATCCTAATCTTAAATGAGGGGTGAAAATGGAAATTCTTAAGTTGTTAGATGCTGATATGATTTACCCAATCTCTAATAGTAAGTGGGTTTCACTCATTCATTGTGTCCTTAAAAAGGGAAGAATCATTGTGGTTAGGAATGAGAAAAATGAACTTATCCCCACTGAAACTATAACTGGCCACAAAATGTGTATTGACGAAATTGAACACTTCATCTAGGAAAGATCATTTTCCACTTCGTTTCATCGATCAAATGGTAAAACGGTTATTCAATAATCCATATTATTACTTCTTAGATGGGTATAGTGGATTTTTTCAAATCTCTATACACCTTGATGACCACTAAAAAACCACATTGACTTGTCCTTAAGGAATATTTGCATTTAGAAGAATGTCATTCGGTTTATACAATGCACCCGCTACCTTTCAACGCTACATGACATCTATTTTTCAGATATAATCCAAGAGATAGTTGAAGTTTTCATTGACGATTTCTCTGTCCATGACGCTCCGTTCTCCTTTTATTTGTCAAATATGTGCAGGGTACTTGGCAGATGCGTGGAGACAAGTCTTGTGCTAAATTTGGAAAAATGCCACTTGATGGTCAGAGAAGAAATTGTTTCACAAGATTTTAGAAAAGGTATTGAGGTTAATCAAACTAAAATTGAAGTCATGGTTCAGTTGAAGCATCCTAAGACAGTAAAAGATGTACGAAGCTTTATGAGTCACATTGGGTTCTATAGGAGGTTCATCAAAGATTTATCCAAAATTGTGACCGTTGACTCGCCTGCTGTGCAAGGATGTCGAGTTGACTTTTGATGCCGAGTATCTCGAAGCATTCTTGAAGATCCAGAAAGCCTTAATATTTCCACCAATAGTCCAAGCTCCAGATCAGACTATCCCGCTTAAGATTATGTGTGACGCAAGTGATTACGAAGGAGTAGTTCTAGGTCAGAGGAAAGACAAAAAGCTCAATGTGATCTGCGATACGAGCTGCACGACAATGCTCTGGTCAAGTATGCGACTACTGAAAAAGAACTCCTTGATGTGGTCTTTAATTTTGAGAAGTTTAGATCTTACCTCGTTGTCTCCCATATGATTATTCATACAAACCATGCACCTTTGAAACATATGATGAAAAAGAAGGATGCTAAGCCAAGTGAACTGAGGTGGATACTGCTATTTTTGGAGTTCGATATGGAAGTTGTGGATAAACATGGAGTATAAAATGGGGTCTCTGATTATTTATTACATATGATGATAAAAGACTCGATCCCAATTGATAACTCTATGCCAGAAGAGTAGCTCATGTCACTCAAAGGAGTGAGGACTCGAGTCTAGAAGCCCCACACGGGCTCCAACATCAAGTCGCAAGTGATCGACTGCAACTTAAAAGCTCTAGGAATTCACCTTTAGAACATGAGTAAGCTTGATGGAAAAGCAGTTCCGTGGTATGCAGACTTGATTAATTACCTTGCTATTACTAAAGTGTCGAAGAGTCTGGATTCCTATCAGAGGAAAAAATTCTATAGAGATGTGAACCACTACTTTTGGAATGAAACATATCTATATAAGAAAAGATCGTATAGCTTGTTCAAAAGGTGCATTGCAAAGGAAGAGATTCAAGGCGTCTTAGAGCACAGTCATGGTTCATCATACGCTGGAAATTTTGCTACACTGAAGACAGTTCACAAAATTATGCAAGCAGGTTTGTGGTGGCCAACTTGATAGAGGAATTCTAAAGAGTTTACTTCAAGGTGCGATCCTTGTCAAAGAATTGGAAACGTCACCAAAAGAAAGAGATGCCATAGAATCCGATCTTGGAGATCAAGGTGTTTGATTAATGAGACATTGATTTTTTTTGGGCTTTTCAACTCACATGGGAATACCAACGTTCTAGTTGTAGTGAATTATGTCTTAAAGTGGGTTGAAGCTATAGTGTGCATAACAAATAATGCTAAGGTGGTGTTGAAACTTTTTAAGAACATCATCTTCCCAAGGTTTGGTGATCAAGTGCTACTCTTCAATTTGATACTAAAGTTGTTTCTAGGAAAGCTAAAATCAAGATGGTCTGGTCCTTTCAAAATTAAAGAATTCTTATCATATAAAGTAGTGATTAACAAAAACGGTGAAGACTTCACTATGAATGGGCAAAGAGTGAGACCTTTGTTTCTCGACGAACCTGCCCAACTCTGATAGAAATGAAAAGTCAAGCTAAGGAATTTAAAACTGACTTGGGAGGAAATCACATGGTATCCTTGAAATAATTTTAAATATACTTTCACAAATTTTCTGTTATTTCTTTGGTTTTACGTTTGAATTTCTGGAATCTGTTGAATTGGATTTCAATCCAACCTTGAAAGCTGCATTGAGTAGAAAAATAAATAAAAACATTTCTTTGTATCCATGTGGGACACTAGAATGGGGGACATTGATATAAGTTTTATCAATTTCATTCATGTGGGTTTGATTGCAATTTTGGCGAAGAAGGATCATTGATTCCTCTACTTCATCTCTATACATTCACCCTCCCCACTCTCACGAAGAATACTATTTCCTCTCTCTTATTTTTTTTAATCATTCTTTAATGCTCTTGGTTGGTTTAGTTTCTTCTTTTTCAGAATTTGAAAATTAACTCGAGAAGACATAGCCGCCGCCGCTGATTTAGGAGCTGCCAAGACTAAGTCTTTCCTGCCACTCGAGCTCATTGCCGTCATTATCAACTCGATTCGTCAATTCAACAGCCATAGCAGCTGCCACTGACTTAATCTGAAGCCTCCGTCAAGTAACAAGTCGAGTTGAGCCACCACTGAGGCCACAAGCGACTGTAGCTCTAACTTCAAGACAAGCCAGTGATCCTAGACAAAAGACCACATCACAGTCTCCTTCGTGTTTAAAACTGCTACTTTTACGTGATTCAAGAAGAACCATTACCATAGATGTACACGACTCGATAACACAACCAAAAACGAATATGAGGAGATGTAGTAGAAGTTAATCAAAAAGATACCTAACACGTTCAATGGCAAAAGGTTCCTAAATTAATAGTAAAGACGACGACTCGATTTCAGACCATATACAAAAGAGAGAAGAAATCCACAAGGGAAACGTGGTTAGAGAAGAACCTGATGATGAGGAAATGTTAGAAGGATATGAAAGTTGGTGAGGGAGACAATGGTGGAGATGATTTTGATTGTGGTGGAGCACCCCATAAAGGAAGCTACAAGGAAGCAATACATGTTTTTTGGTAGATGACGTTAGCATATATTTGGTACATGCATCAGGCAACAATGGTCAAGCTTTGGATTGCTTAGGATGCCAACCTTATGCTACAAACGTATGGATTAACGCAGTTCATGTCCAAGGTCCAGGAATCTTATAACTCAGAAACCATCTGATATGTTCATATTTTGACCATTTTAGCTGCACATTTTAGGTAGATTTTCATCCTCATTCATAACATTTTATGCATTTTAGGGTCTTCTAGGAGCATTTTCGCATACATCATGCATTTAGAGACACTTAGCTGCAAAAGAGCTAGATTTGGAGCATTTTGGAGTAAAATTGGCATAAAGAACGCAAGGATGAACCTAAGACATGGTGTCTGAACTGTAGACCTTGAAAACTGAAGATTGCACAAGCTAAATCTGCTTAACTCACCAGTACCAGCGAGTACTCGAGACTCGCCAGTACAAGCAAGTGCAGCCAAACAGAATCAAGGTAAAGCATTTGTAGGCTATAGACTCCAGACACGCAAGTACCAGTGAGTGTAGACGGCCTGAAACAAGCTAAAGCATTCACAGGCTGAACTCGCCTGTATGGACTCGCCAGTACCATTCAAGCAACACCCACCGACTTCACTATTTTAACCGACCTTATCTAATGCTGACTCGGATTAGGGATTTCATGTTTGGGGATCTATAAATACCCCTTTACGCGAAAAACGCAAAGAGCTATCTTTTACGCCTCTTAAGCAAAAGTCTTTTCTCTTTTTTCTCCTTGCCTCTTTTCTGTTTTGTTTCTTAGATACTGTTTGATGTGTTAAGAATCTGAAGTGATTAAAACCATTATTTTCTTTAGTTTTTCATGCTCTTTCTATCTATGTCTTCAATTGCAATTTCTGGGTTTATTTTCATAAACATGAGTGAGTAGATCCCTAAGGGTTTCATGAAGAAAAATGTAGATCTAGGTCTGATTTTGGGGTCTCCGCTTGTTTAGGTGTTGGATTGTCTAGATCTAGCTTTCTGTTTTGAGCTTAATACTGATTTCATCTTGATCACATGAGATTTGATTTGCTTGAGTTCTAGATCTGAGAAGTTTTAGGGTTACAAGCATAAGTGCAGTTAAGATTCGCATTCCTATCCCAAGATATTTGGTCGTTTACGTTGTTAGTTTGCTGTTTTGAGAACTTGTTCTTCAGGCCAATCTGCTGAGAAATCTCCAATGAGATTTGGGTTAGACTTGATTGCTCAGTTTTTTGTTTCTCTGCCTTAGATCGTGCTTAATAGGTTGCTAGACAAGCTTAGGAGCCTTTAGTCGGACTGAAATCACTAACCAGTTTTCCTCATGACCCTGTTTTAGCTTTCTGATTTTCAAATAGTTTATACTCTGTTTTTGGTGCTTGACGTGTTTTCTTCATACTCTGTTTTTGTCATTTTTGTTTGCTATGTCCTGGTCTGACCCTGAAAATTGATGTACTTGAATCAAACTAATTTATCACCATCCAATTTCTCGCATCAGTCATGTTGCACGAGTATTCTAGCAAGCAAGAGAGTTTAAAGAACACATGTGGGTTAGAAGAACTGACTTTCGAATTCAACAACTAGAAAATGTTCTCTTATGGAGACCCAATTTGAAGAGATTTTTGAACTTCCAACTTGTGCGAAATCCGATGTTGAGTTTAATAGAGAAGAGTTGGATTATCTATGGAAGGTGATAGCGGGTCCTTCACCGTATAATCCTTTTGACAGCAAATGCACAGACATCGGAAATCTTGCGATTCACAACTTTCGTAAGACGATTGCTAACACCTGCTTTACCTGAAACGAGTCGTGATATGTACGCCTATCAGAAATTGCGATGATTGACAAGGCTCTCATCCAGGTCTTTAACATTATTAATTGACGAAGCATGTGACCTTCCACTCAAAACAAAGGAAATTTTGTTTGCTTGGATCGACACGGCATGCCTTCAATAAATTTGATTCCTAGCACGAGCACCGCATGGAGGAACCTGGTTGTACAAGTTCACTTACTTGAACACATGAAAGGAGTCGAAGATTGCTCTTCCAAATGTGGTTTTCCATAGTGATTTTCAGAAGTTGTAGGAATTAGATCTGTAAGTGGAACGCCAAGCAAATATCATCACTAAAAACAAAATTCAAGGATTTTTCAATCAGTTCCCACTCTCGCCAGAAGAGCCCAACTCCACCACGAACATCACCACCTCTCTGACAGTCCATACCTACCTCAAGGGAAATTAGAGGGCTCTCTACCTTGGAACAACCACAAAGAGCATCTGCACATGTGCACAGATCTAGCTCTTACAGCCACATGATACAATGCCACAACCACATCACTTCAACATTTACTCGTACTCTAAGCAAGAGCACACCATCGAGTTAGATGACGAGTATCGTTATGTAGCTAAATCGACTCATGAACTACACATCAAGCCGACTCCAAAACCAACTTAAAGAAGATCATTGAGTTAATCTCGACGATGGAGACATACAAGGGTCGTGCCAGAACAAGAAAACAAGGAAATTTAACCATGAGTGTTCCAACCGCATGAGTTCATAACCACAAGTGTTCCAACCGCACGCAAAAGTTAATTTCCTGGACCCACTGGGATCATCATCACAATTCTATACTTTCCTGTCGGAACAACATCAAGAGCCACAAGCTCATGGTGAAAATATGGAATTGGATCCACATGGCTTGTCTTTATTCCTAAGAAGGTAATAAACTCCAACTCTCATTGTATATACTTTTGCATTGTTTATTTTGCTTTGTTGGTCTAGGATTTTCTTTCAGGTTTGTACTACACAAGGGACTGTGTAATTTAAGTTTGAGGGAGGGTCCTACATGTTTTCTGTGCTTCCTAGTTTTAACTTCCATTTAATTCATGCATTGCATCATTCTTGTTAATGATAAGCACTCTCGTTAAGTTGTTGGCTAGTAACCATAATGAACTTTCACGATTACAAATTTTCTGCTGATGAGTACTCTCGTTAAGCTGATGAGTATATAGTTCACCTATGAATCATGTACTTGCGTTGTGTCTCAAAAGGACCTAAGTTATTTCCCTCTAATTGCTAAATTAGGGCCTAGAGATGCATTGAATGTTTTCCTTCCTTGTGATAAACATAATCTACTGTAGTTAGAGTAAACCTAAAAAGTCCAGCGATACAAGGCCGCAAAAAAGAATCAGGAATGTGCATAAACCCGCAAACCTTTGTGTATCTTGGCAGGATAAAGAACCTGGGAAGGTGTGTAAACTCGTAGACTCTCATGCTTGTGTAACTCCACCTATCAATCTCTTTTAAAGATCGGTGAAGCGGCTGGGAGGGTGCATTAAGTCGTAGACTCTCACGCTTGTGTAAGCCGACTCGAGAAGTATTTGAAGTAACCTTCAAAGTTTGTCGATCCCCAAAAAGGATATGAAGCGAACCTCTGATTCGAGTTGTTACACCAAAAAAAATAGAGCAAGTGTTGGATTGAATTAAACAAGTAAAAGGTGAAGTGTTTAATTGAATAAATCTTGTTAAGTTCAGCGACGATGAATCTCATGTTCATTGATATATAGTCCCTCATGAGGCCTGCACCACTAGAATAGGGGACATAATCTATGTTCTTAGAGTCCAGCTTATGTAATAAGGATCTTATGATTGGATGCTAAGCTTGGATGTGAGTATTCTATGGTTTTTTCGAAAGTACATGCATTCACTTGTGGGTTATGTTTTCACGCCGATGAGTTGTTGCTTGAGGTAAGATATTCTCTTTGTCTGCAACATTTTCTCCATTTAGTTCTATGCATTTGCTTGAGGTCAAGCAAAGCCTAAGTTTGCGGGAGAATTTGATAACAAGATTTTACTCTAGCTCTCAAATCCTATTACACTAAGATGTCAATGTAGTATAATAAAGGTCAATATAAGTGGGAGTGTAACTACAAATCAGAATATGATAGACTACTCTAATTCAAGTCAAATCGATCTAATGGTTTCTTATATATCAACATAAGTGAACAATTTGAACAACGGGAAACAGAAATAAAAATCAAATAAGCAAAATACCAATCTTATTAAGAAATTTAGAATTAACATAACAAAATGCAGTGAAAACAAAGTAATATAACAAAATACAGTGAAAAACAAAGTAACAAAACAAAGTGTAGTGGAGGACAAAGTAACGAAACAAAGTGCAATGGAGAACAAAGTAAAGGAACAAAGTGCAGTGGAGAACATAAAATCAAGTAGTGCAAAGAACTAAGCAGCATATGAGAAAAAGGGGTTCTTGAGGAGTGGAGATCATGGACCAGTCTCTCACTTAAATCTAATAAATCGCTTAACTCAAGCCAAACAGAGTGCATCTCTAGGAAATTAATTTATAACTATTGAATCCTTTCTCATGACAAACAGTCTTATAAAAGCTATCAACCGACCTTACCATCATAAACATTTAACAACCTAACTAATGTGAAGTAAAAATTTAATGGACTCTAATGAACACCTTAGACATTCTATCTCTTAATCTAAGAGTATAAATTTTTGAGACGGTTAGATTGGACAATTTAACACACCTTTTGGGAGCTAAATGTCTAATAACATACTTCAATTGATCAAAAAGAAACAATCATTAACAACACCGAAACAAAAGAGATCTAGAATAATCTATGTTTAAGCGACTTAGAATACTTAAGCTCACGCTGCACTAATTTGTTCCCTCAGGAACCCTAAATTATCTACTCATAATCAATGGGGAAACAATCAAAATAAAAATCAGTGTGAAAGTCATGATCATAAAATTAAGAAGGTAAACTCTAATGAAAATTAACTGAAATTGCATTAAGAGACTATAAAACAAAAGTAGAATTTTGTTCTAGAAATACAACAATGTAAAACTCAAAAGATTTCTTGAAGTAGCAGTAAAAACTTATATGATGATCTTTGTGACACAAAAGTAGTATTTAAACTCATATCCCATTAAAGCTAAAAAATAGAAAACAAACAAAACTTAGGAGAATAGTTGACCACGTGGGTCGATTCGAGTAATTAGGTCGTCAAAAATGGGGTTGACTCGGCCCATCAACTGCAGTGACTCTATGACTCAATCCAATCCATCACGCCGGCATTGGTCTGTTGTGATATGAGGTATGTCGTGACCTGATAAGTTGACCCAAGCAAGTGATCTGAGTCGCCATGAGCGTCCGTCCGGGTTGCTGTGACATCTCAAGTCCCGCTGGTCTTCTATATCTCTAGTCAAAACTTTCCTAAAAACACTTTGAATGCAAAATGTATGCTATACAAATGTAACCTATGCGAACAAACTAAAAAAGGCTCGAACGTTATGTAAATGCAATAGATATGTATAAAAATGAACTAAAATGACACCTAAAACTAGTTAAAATGCATAGATATCAGCCATAGATCTGAGCCACACGCATTCTTTACATGCTTCGTGAAGTGCAGTTGTTTTTGTGTGATTTGAGAAACTAGCAACTGAAGTCTATTTTTTGGGAACACTAAGAAACTACAGTGCCTCCAAGTGTGAAAACATATCAAATTTGCAATCAGGCTTTATGTGGATCTGATAAATAGTCTGCATTAGCAAAACCAACTAAATCAATTTTTGTTATAAAACAGTTATAAATCAATTGTTACTTGTAGATAACGAAATATATGTTTTATTTCATTCAAGTTTCTGCGCTTTAGGTGACGAACTGTATCTTGCAAAAGTTATATATTGTCTAATGCAATTTACAAGATACATGAGTCCATTAATAGCGCTCATATAAGTTACTTCAAGGCCTAGTACCTATTTCTTATCTTCACAAGGTCAGAATGGATCTTTGTCAATGTTAAGTGATCTATTAATCATAGAAGTATTCAAAAGAGTCGATTTATCCATGTAAAAGCATTTTAAAATCATTTCGTATAATTTGATTGATGTACTAAAATTTCATTCGGAAGATGCTCCATCTGGTGCCCAAGACAAAACTTTGTATATCCAAAATCTTTCATTTCAAACTCCTTTTTCATATGAGTTCTAACATCGTTAATCTCTCTCTGAGTTCCAATTATGTTCAGGTCATCAACATATCCAGCAATGATCACAAATCCAGATAATGATTTCTTAATAAATACATAAAGGCATATCGTGTTGTTGGTGTATCCTTTACTCAACAAATGTTCAATTAAGCGATTATACCACATGTGTCTGAATTAACCCATAAAATGATAATGATATATATCATTATCCAGTTATCTATATAGATATGTTGTTTTATATCTTGTTGCTTCATTTTTTTCATTTCTTTTCTAAACAAATACCCATTTATATCTTATGGGTTTTACATGTTCGAGTGTTGTGACAATAGGTCCAAAACTTTTTTATTATTTAGGGTGTTCCACTCAGCTTTTATGGTCATTTCTCATTTCTCTCAATCACGTTTTTTTCTTGCATTTATGTATGGATCTTGGATCTGGATCATCACTTTCATTATTAATTTCTTTTGATACAGAGAATGAGAATATTCCATCATCATCTTTTATCGCATTTCTAACTCGTAATTTTCTATTTCTGGTATAACTGATGGAAATCTCATGACTTTCAATATTAATGTCTTATTGCGTACGTTTCTCTATATGTGGTTATTTTGGACAACTTTCATTCAGTTCTTTCAATCTCTTTTTTTTCGAGGATTTATATCCTTTGACCTCATTGGGCTCCCCCTTTTCACTTGAACCTTAGGTTCATTTGCTATATTTCCAACATTTTGTTCTTCCAGAACAATAACTCTTGATGGATCATTCACAACAAGTATATGTATGATTTGGTCACCCTTTTGTATCGGTGAATGCATATGGTATTTGGATTGCCATATTCTGTAAATGCACAATATTTTGAACTTCCATTCACGTTGTTTCATAGGGGGTTAATGTGCCACAACGATGGTGTGTACCATGTTATATCTTTTAAAACTTCTCTAGTTCCTCCCCTTAACATTGTAAATTCATTTTCATTAAAATAGCAATCGACAAAACGTGTCGTATATTGGTTTTAGATAGCGAATAAAAATTGGTGGTGTATACCCGATATATATTCTCAATCTCTTTTATGGTCTAATTTTTGTTATTTGTGGTGGGTCTATGGGGACATAAACTGCACGCCCAAGAACTCGGAGATTAGATATAAATGGCTTCTGGCTATATGTTAATTCTAATGGGAAGTATTTATTATATGCACTCTGTCTTATTTGAATGAGTGATGCATCATGCAAAATTGCATGACCCCATATTGAAATTGGGAGTCATGTTCTCATTATTAAAGATCTGGCAAAATTTTGTAACCGTTTAATCAAAGATACAGCCATGTCATTTTGTGTGTGAAGATACGGAACTAGATGTTCCACATCAATTCCCAATGATATATAGTAGTCATTGAAGGCTTGTGAAGTGAATTCAACAATGTTATCAAGCCTTACTTTCTTTATTGTATAATCAGGAAATTGTGTTATCCACCTCATTATTTGGGCAATGAATTTTTTAAAATTCATGTTTCGTGTGCTTAATGATGTGTCTGCATTTTACCACATTTTAGGACCATTATTTAGCATGTTTTGCATTCATACTTGCATTGTTATCATTGTTTTAGGTTCTTTTTAGCATAATTTGTATTATTAGTGTTGGGCATTGCATACATTGCATAAAAGGGATTTTTAGGCACTTTTTGGAGCTTATCACGGAGTATTTCGGACTACAAGAAGACCAATGAGGAATCATCTGGCCTAAGGTTGAAGTTCAGGATGCGAACTAGAAGATTTGGCACTCGAGTCTCTGACACTCGAGCATGACACTCGACCATCACTTGGTCGAGTGACTTTACGGGCCAGAACTAAGAGTTTGGACGAAGATTGACTCTTTGGGCTTCTCTGCGAAAAAGGCCCATCAAAACCCCTTTGTGCAAGCCCAATTGTCTTTTAGTTCTTTTTCAATTTTTCTTTCTTAAGGAAATTTCCTTTTAACTTTTAAAAGGAAATTCCCATTTTTCTTTCTAGGGAATTTTTCCCTTTTTCTCTTTAAGTATTTTTCCTTTTTCTTTAAGATCTTTTGATCTATAAATTGTACTAGAATTTCTACTTTCAAAATACAATCTTTTCTAGCAAATTTCGAGTCTTATCTTTACAAAGCAATTTACGATTTTCTAGTCTTAAGTTTTATGCAATTGATTTTCGATTTTAAGTCTATTGTTTATTTCATGAATTCTAAGTAAGTTAGTCTAGGGTTCTTAAGGAAAGGGTGAGATTAGGGGAAAACTTAGGGATTTCCAGATTTGTTTATGTTTAATTAAGGTCTTAGATCTCTTTAATTTAAGTGTTCTTAATGCTTGTTTCTTTCTGCTCAATTGAAATTCGATCTCTTGGTGAATCCCCCCCGAGAGGCGTTTGGGGAATAACTTGAACATGCTTAAGTTAAGATAGAATCTTCCTAGCTCAAGAGATTGATTGTCTAAGGTGTTATTAGGCTTTGTAAGGTCCATACTTAAGGCCTCTTGAATTTCCAATAGTTGGGCGAGAGTCAAGTCAGGTTGTCTTTTAGGAGAGGTCCCATTGTGCGAGAGCGAATGTGATTACTTTGTGATTCCTTGCTTAGAGGTCATCTAAATAGGTTGATAGATAAGTCTGGAACCCCTAGGAATACCCTAATCATTGATCCTAAACCTCGAGAACCCGTTTTTCCTCTATTGAATTTTCGTAATTTTAATACTCTGTTTTAGGTTGAGATTTCTTGTTGCACTTAATTATTAGTTTTACTATTGCTTTACTTTTAATCCTCTGTTTTTACATTCTAATACTTTGTTTCGTTTTTAGCATTTTGTTTTTAGATTTTGTTGTCACCTAGGATAGATCACCACTCGCTAAACCGAATCTGGCTTAGATTAGGATAAGTAGATTATATCTTGATTGCTAGTTACTCTCCTAGTGGATTGACACCATACTGTACTGCAATTGATTAGATAGACAGTTTGGTATTTGAGAAAACACCGTAAAAACGTCTTTATCAAATTGGCGCCGTTGCCAACTGGGATTAGTTAGCTACAATTAGGAAAATCACTTTTCTGAGACTAAGTTTTACTATACTATTATTCTAAAATCGTTTCTGGTTTTTTGTTTGCTTTCAGGTACACTCGATCAACAAGCTCGACCAACATAACCCGAGCTCGTTGATCTTTTTTCTGTATCCAGAAAGCTCTAGCAGAACTAAGAAACACTCGATCACTACACTCGAGCACCAGCCGCTCGAGTGTTATTTCTGAACACACAAATCACTTGCATGAATACGAGATCCCGTGGAAGTGAAGACCTCATTCCATACTCTGACAGAATAGACCGTTTGCCTCGTGAATACCTGCGAGAACAACGGAACAGATTGAACGAAGAATACACGGATCAGGTGAAGATGGAAGAATAAGTACAAGCTACTGAACTAGGAACTCGTCCTAGGAGAGTCAGACACATTGGCGCCGGTGATGCTCCCAGTATCCACACTCAACGCCATGGAATTGTCCCACCAGCCATCGCCAACAATAACGTTGAGATTAAGAGTGGAATGATCTCCATGGTTCAGAACAGTAAATTTCATAGTTTACCTTCTGAGGACCCACTAGATCATCTTGATGAATTTGAAAAACTAACCAGTCTGACAAAAATAAACGGGGTTAGTGAGGATGCTGTGAAATTGCGATTGTTTCCTTTCTCTCTTGGAGACAAAGCACATCTATGGGAAAAACACTTGCCACAAGGGTCTATCACATTTTGGGATGCCTGCAAAGAAGCGTTTCTAGGCAAATTCTTTTCCAAGTCCAGAACTGCGAAACTTCGCAATTCCATCTCTGGTTTTAAGCAAAACCATTCCGAAACATTCTCTGAGGCTTGGGAACGATTCAAGATGTACCAATCACAATGTCCTCATCATGGTTTCACTACTGAGTCCCTTCTCAGTACTCTCTATAGAGGCGTGATCCCCAAGATACGCATGTTGCTAGACACAGCCAGCAATGGGAATTTTGTGAATAAAGATGTCGATGATGGATGGGAATTAGTGGAGAATTTAGCTCAAGCAGACGGCCAATACAGTGAAGACTATGATCGAACTTCTAGAGGCGTAACAGATTCAGATATGGTTAGTAGAAAGGAGCTCAAAGCCATACAAGACAAACTGGACAAGCTACTTTCAGCTCACCATAAGCAAGTACACCATGTCGGTGAAACAGAACGGGTTGAAGAAGACGATAACGAAGTTGAAGAGGTCAATTTCGTACAAAACCAAAGCAACAATTTCAGACAATTCAACAGCTACAAACCCAACCTCAACATCTCCTACAGAAACACAAATGTAGCGAATCCAAACGACCAGGTGTACCCACCCAAACCACATCCGCAACCACAACCAAAACCATTCATACCCAAACAACAGTACCAGCAAACACACCACCAACCTCCTCCTGGATACAACACCCAACCACCACAACAAACACCAGAAGTGATGGACATCTTACAGCAGATACTAAAGGGACAGACAGCCAGCGCTTCCGAATTAACACGGAAATTTGCTGAAGTACATGCTAAGATCGATGCTTCACATAATGAACTCAACTGCAAATTTGAGACTCTCAATGCCCGTCTCAAATATGTGGAGAATCAACAAGGATCTTCATCAACAAATAAACAAACCGGACAGCTACCTGGGAAAGCTGTTCAAAACCCTAAGGAGTATCACGCCAACGCCATTACACTCCGTAGTGGCCGTGAATTGCTAATTCGTGCTGAACCGACGGAGAACACTGAGGACAGTGTCCTTCTGGAAGGGGAGGATGATTTGGTCGAAGAACAGACAGAAATCAGCACGGAAAAACCGAAATCTATGACACTCGACCAACACACTCGAGCACCACCTGCTCGAGTGTCAGAAGATCAGCCCAAAAACACAACTGACATACAAAAAGACCCAAAACCGTTTGCTCCACCTCCTTTCAAACCGCAGCTTCCTTTTCCACAAAGATTCAAAAAGGATGTGCCAAAAGGAGAAATCGAACTCAACCTTGGGAAAGATTTCAAGATGACTTTCAGCATTAGCGACATAATGAGAAAACCAACCATTGAGGGTCAGCTGTTCGTGGTGCAAGAAATAGATGATCTTTCAAAGGACCTGCTTGGCGAATTAATAGAGAAAGATCACCTCGGTACTGCTTTGATAAAAGACGGTTGTGATGGATACATATACGAAGAAACTGAGGTCTACAAAGGCTTGTTGGACTCTTGCAAATCACTGAAAAGTGAAAAACAGTTCGAGATCTTACACTCGACCTCAACACTCGAGCAAGCAGAGCTCGAGCATTCCGATTTAACCTCTGGAAATCAACACTCGACCTCAACACTCGACCACACTAAGGTCGAGTGTCAGATCGATGATGACTGGTCGGAGCTCAAATCACCGAAAGTGGAACTCAAACCACTCCCCTCCGGGCTCAGGTACGCATTTCTTGGATCTAACTCTACTTATCCAGTGATAGTAAACAATGCATTGAGTAATGATGAGTTAGACATGTTGCTTTCTGAATTAAGACGGTTTAGAAAAGCTTTAGGATACTCACTGTCTGACATTAGAGGGATCTCTCCCGATATATTCACACATAGAATTCACCTTGAAAATGAATCTTATTCTAGCAGGGAACCTCAAAGGAGATTGAATCCGAATTTAAAGGAGGTCGTTAAAAAGGAAATTTTAAAACTGTTAGATGCTGATATAATTTACCCTATTTCTGATAGTAAATGGGTGTCTCCTGTGCATTGTGTGCCTAAAAAGGGAGGGGTCACTGTCATTAGAAATGAAAATGATGATTTGATTCCAACTAGAACTGTTACATGACATAGAATGTGCATTGATTTTAGGAAATTGAATTCTGCATCTAGAAAAGATCATTATCCTTTGCCATTCATCGACCAAATGCTAGAAAGGTTGGCTAATCATTCATATTATTGTTTCCTTGATGGATATAGTGGATTTTTCCAAATCCCTATACATCCAAATGATCAGGAAAAAACAACATTTACTTGCCCTTATGGTACATTTGCAAATAGGAGAATGCCATTTGGTCTTTGTAATGCACCTGCTACTTTTCAACGTTGCATGACTTCTATATTTTCGGATCTGATTGAGGAGATGGTCGAAGTGTTCATGGACGATTTCTCTGTTTATGGTTCTTCCTTCTCCTCTTGTTTGTCAAACTTGTGCAGGGTTCTATCTAGGTGCGTTGAGACGGATTTAGTGCTTAATTGGGAGAAATGCCACTTTATGGTGAAAGAAGGGATCGTTCTAGGTCATAAGATTTCAGAGAAGGGCATTGAAGTCGACAAAGCTAAGATAGAAGTTATGGTTCAGTTGCAGCCGCCGAAAACCGTCAAAGACATTAGGAGTTTCTTGGGACATGCAGGATTCTATAGGCGATTCATCAAAGACTTTTCAAAGACTGCTAGGCCTTTGACTCGTCTCCTTTGCAAAGAGGCGGATTTCGTCTTTGACGAGGAATGCCTCAAGGCTTTTCTCGAACTTAAAGACGCCTTGATAACAGCACCAATATTCCAAGCACCTGATTGGAATCTCCCTTTTGAGATAATGTGTGATGCTAGTGATAATGCTGTTGGAGCAGTTATGGGACAGAAGATAGATAGGAAACTGAATGTGATCTACTATGCTAGTAGAACACTAGACGAAGCCCAGGTGAAATATGCCACCACAGAGAAGGAATTGCTTGCAGTTGTGTTCGCCTTTGAGAAATTCCAGTCCTATCTGGTTGGATCAAAAGTTATTATGCATACTGATCATGCAGCTCTAAGATACTTGATGAAAAAGAAGGATGCTAAGCCTAGACTGCTTAGATGGATTTTGTTGCTGCAAGAATTCGACATGGAGATAGTCGATAAACCAGGGATTGAAAACAGTGTTGCTGATCACTTATCAAGGATACAGGTTGAAGAAACCCTTCCAATGAATGATTCTATGCCTGAGGAGCACCTGTTGAGTTTTTCCACCGAACACTCGATCATGACACTCGAGCACCACCTGCTCGAGTGTCAAGCCCACAGACAAAGAAGACGTTTTTCGATCGGATCGAAGTTTGTGGGAACATGCTTACCGTGGTATGCCGACTTGGTAAACTATTTGGTCGGAGGAGAACTGCCTAAAACCTTGAATTATCATCAAAGGAAGAAATTATTCAGGGATGTAAGGCAGTATTTTTGGGATGAACCTTATCTCTACAAGCAAGGATCTGACGGACTGTTCAAAAGATGTGTATCAGAAGAGGAAGTCAATGGAATTTTAGAACATTGTCATGGATCTACTTATGGAGGACACTTTGCTGCATTCAAAACAGCACAGAAAATCCTTCAATCCGGGTTATGGTGGCCATCAATTTTCAAAGACTGCCAAGAGTTCATATCCAGGTGTGATTGCTGTCAAAAAATGGGCAGTGTAAGCAAGAGGAATGAGATGCCGTAGAATCCGATCTTGGAGATAGAAGTGTTTGACTGTTGGGGAATCGATTTCATGGGACCATTTAAGCCTCCTTCTTTAGGAAACAGTTACATTCTGGTTGATGTGGATTATGTCTCTAAATGGGTAGAAGCTATTGCAGCTCCTACAAACGATGCGAAGGTGGTTCTTAAACTTTTCAAACACATTATATTTTCCAGATTTGGTGTGCCAAGAGTTGTGATCAGCGATGGAGGATCCCACTTTGTCAACAAGGTTTTCGAGAATTTGCTTAGGAAACATGGGGTTAAACACAAAGTGGCAACTCCTTATCATCCCCAAACCAGCGGACAAGTTGAAGTCTCTAATAGACAGATCAAATCGATTTTGATGAAGATAGTTGGGCTGTCAAAACGTGACTGGACCGCCAAATTAGATGATACTCTTTGGGCCTATAGGGCTGCTTTCAAAACACCTATTGGCCGCACACCTTTTCAATTGCTCTATGGAAAATCCTGCCATTTACCAGTTGAGATAGAGTACAAATCAATTTGGGCAACCAAACTCTTGAATTTCGATATCAAGACAACACAAGAAAAGAGGCAGATGGACCTACATGAGCTTGAAGAAATCAGAATCGAAGCATATGACAGCTCAAAAGCATACAAGGATCGAACAAAGGCAGCTCACAACAAAAAGATCCAGCGGAAAACAATCAAAGTTGGTGATCAAGTACTTCTCTTTAACTCAAGACTCAAGCTATTTCCCGGAAAATTGCGATCAAAGTGGTCTGGTCCGTTCAAAGTACTGCAAGTTTTACCTTATGGAGCAGTCACTTTAGCCAATAGCAATGGAGAAAGATTCACTGTGAACGGTCATAGAGTTAAGCCTTACTTGGCCAACAGCACAATTCCCGAGGGAACTTCGGTTCTGCTCGATGAACCACCTCCTCTCCAATAAATAGGAGGAAGTCGAGCTTGAGACTATAAACAAGCGCAGTTGGGAGGCAATCCCAAAGGTATCCTCTGTATATACATTCAATTTTTTCTTTTTCGCATATTTTCCTTACAAATTTGCTATTTTTCATTTTTACTTGCATCTATTTCGACTTACATGCACTTGGAAGGTTTTTTGGGTCTCTTTTACAGGAAAGTGGGGCCCATATGGGACAAGTGGGGTCAGAACCGACAAGATGGGACAACACTCGACCACGCCTGGTCGAGTGTCCAACTCGAGCATCAGCCAGCTTTTGGCAGACTGAGACTCGACCAAACCTGCTCGAGTGTCAGGCTCGAGCATCCCGCCTTCATGCCTATTCACATGCCTCCAAAGCCTATAACTGCCAAAAGCTGAGAAAGGGGAGACATTTACTCCGAAAAATGGGTTAAATCTTCCTTTAATGCAATATCTTTTCCATTTAATTCAAAAAGATTTGATTTAATCCAAGTTCAAATTTTGAATTTGAAAAGGCTCCCCCTTTGTTTTTCCTCCTCTATAAAAGGAGGAGGGGCCTCTCTCCTTTCATTCACACGAAATACACTCTCTCTCTAACATTTCTCTCTAGTTGTTCTCTCTTTTACAGAAGCAAATCATCTCTTTATCTGTTCATCTACTACACTCGACCACCTCAACTCGAGTGTCCAGTTCGAGTGTCAGAACGTTTGCTCTTTTTCCGACCAACTTTCACCATGACATACGGCAAATCCAGCAAAGCCAACCTCCTCCGCCTTAGAGCCAAGAATAATGCTCGGTCAAGAATCAATCCTTCCCAAGGAGAGTCTTCTAAGACCGCAAGCAAACCCGGCAGAAAGGAGAAGAGAAGGTTGGAAGTGCAATCTGAAAATGAGTCGGAACAAAGAGAAGAATACATGGATGAAGACGAGGTGGACCCAGACCTTGCTGCTGAAACACTTCGTGAAGATGGGTACGGCGAAAGAGAGGCGGAAGACGCAAGGGAGATAATCCTTGCCGAAAAAAGAGAAAAGGAGATGAAGGAGAGGCATAACTCGGCAAGAGCACTAAACGATCTGCGGAGGATGGATTTTCTAGGAACCCGCTATCCATGCAAGGAGGCGCTGACCGCAATGGGGATAACCAGAGATGTAGATCTCATGTTGTAAAATTGTGGGCTGTCCACATTTGTGCAGTATCCGCAGCGAGCATACAAGGAAGAAACTCTCCAGTTTTTGGCGACGGTTCAGATCGTTTTATACAATGCAGAAAACGAGAGTCTCCAAGAAAAGTAAGGTGGCGGTTACATCTTCTTTGCAATTAGAGGAAGGGACTATCGAATGACTTTCAAAGCACTTAGGGACCTCTTCGAGTTCCCAAAAGCCGAGTCCGAAAATTATGGATCGGATTTCGATAGAGCAGAGTTGGATGATGTGTGGCGGTCGATTGCATCAACAAGGAGCAGATTCTCGTCCTCCCGATCTAAGGCATCACTGATCCGAAACCTGGCCTTGAGGTATTTTCGAACAATCCTCGCAAATACATTTTTCTCACGTTTTACTACTGGAACAATTAATCTAGGAGAAAAATGGAGATGCTGGTGACTGCTCTTAAAGACATTGTTGGTATAAAGAGCAACGGATCCCCGATTATTGGAGATCGAAACAGTGCTGGATTAACCATCCAATTTGCTAACCAATTGGTCACATACCGCGATTGGGCAAGGGATAACAAAACTGGAGGACGTGATGGAAAGATCACCATTGGCGGACTTGTAACATGCATTCTGGAGAGATGTAATGTGACAATCGATGAGACACAATGGGCTGACCCTCGGTTCATGAACATCGATCACTTAAGGAGGAGTCAATTCTTGGCTACGACGGAAGTTCGAGGTAAGCTCCTTTACTCTTTCCATCATTTACTTAGACCAAATGCTTTTCTACTCTTGCCAAACAGGAGTACACATCGATAAGGATGGGGCAAAACACGGATTTTAATCTGCCTCTAGAAGCCTTGTACGATCCCAATGGCCCTCAACAGACAGCGATGAAGTGGATCCTGAGGCGTATTGTTTTGAAGAATACACGATGCCACCTCGTCGAGGAGAACCAATTCGAGAAGTACACAAGCACATAAGCTTGTTGCAGAAAATGAACAAATGGTTGATGAAGAAGGTGAAGAAGTTGACTGCTAGCGACGAAGCTAGAAGGCAGGAAAACGATGATCTAAGTAGGAGAGTAGCAGCTCTAGAAAGGAACAGCGGACCACCACCACCACCACCAACTATTCGCCCAAGAAGAGCCTCCATATCCACAGATAGTGAAAGGCAGCACCAACCCGCACCAGCTAGACACTCCTCAGCAAACCCCGCAGCCTTCTCATATAGAAGATCATTCGATGCAGCTGGAGCAAGCTCGAGCCAACCGCTCGAGCACCAATCGGTCGAGCAATCCGAACACTCGACGGAAACGCTCGAGCAAGCTGAGCTCGAGCGTCAGAGGCATAATGACCACTACATAGAACTCATGCGGAATGTGGCAGCCGACTACTGGAATCATTAAGAGGTACAAAAACCCCTTCCTTTCATTGTAAATACCATTGCATATTTTTCAATTGACTTGCTTTTACATTTCTTTTACTTGGCTTGCTTTTGCATATTTTTCACTTGACTTGCTAGTCTAGGATCCTCTTTCGGACTTTTATACACACAAGGGACCGTGTGATTTAAGTTTGGGGGAGGGTTCTAGAGGATATTTGACTTTGTTTTCTGTGATTCTTAGTTTTTATTCTTGCATTTGATCATTTGCATCACATCTAAGGCATAGAAAAAACCAAAAATATTTTCTTTAGCATATTTTTAGATTGCATTACATCTAAGGCATAGAAAACCCATAAAATTTGAAAAAAATCGAAAATGCATAAGTAAAAAACAGAGTGTTCATGTAGCTGCATTGCATTCATATAGGATTGAGTCTAGAAGTTCGGGAATCATCTTGCTAGATAGGTAGACTTGCTAGGTTGATTGGCTAGTAACCATAGTGAACTCTTAGACTCGCGTTTTTTCCCCTCTTGAACACTGATTGGTAGATCATTGACCTTTGAAACCGATACTTAGGTTGTGTCTCGAAAAGAACCTGATTTGTTACCTCATAATCGAATTCTATTTTCCAAATTAGGGGCTTGAGATACATTGAATAAGATCATTCCTTAGGTTCAGCTAGCTAAGTAAAAAGAAAAGCATAAGGTGAATATAGAATCATCCTTCTCAAACTCGGCTCAAAATATATGGTCTAGGATGAACGGATTGTGCGTAAACCCGTACCTTCTTGTGTTCATCAATAAAACCATTTCGATATCGCCTAAAATGAACTGGGACTGTGCGTAAACCCGTACTTTTTCGCGTCTCATTGATAAAGCTAATACATCGATGCCTAAGGTGAACCGGGACTGTGCGTAAACCCGTACTTTTTCGTGCTTCATTGATAAAGCTAAAGCCAATAAAAACGAGTAAGGAGTTGAGAAGTGATCAAAAATGCTTAAACCATTAGTGACTAGTTGAATTTGAGGAAGTTGAATCCCAAGGTCTTTGATCAATAGCCCCTCTTGCGGACTGCACTTGAGAAGAATAGGTTTCGAATCTGAGTTTCTTAAGAGATCAACTAAGTGTTAGGGAATATTCGGTCTTGATGCTAAGCCATGATGAAAGTAAATTGTGGTTCTTACAAAAGAATGAGGTTTCACTTGTGGATTACGGTTTTTCAGTTTGGCGTGTCATTTGTTTAAGTAAGATGTTCCCATTGTCAGCAACTTCTCTTCCTTCTTAGTTCGATGCATATTTGCTTGAGGGCAAGCAAAGACTAAGTTTGGGGGAGTTGATGTGTCTGCATTTTACCACATTTTATGACCATTATTTAGCATGTTTTGCATTCATACTTGCATTGTTATCATTGTTTTAGGTTCTTTTTAGCATAATTTGCATTATTAGTGTTGGGCATTGCATACATTGCATAAAAGGGATTTTTAGGCACTTTTTGGAGCTTATCACGGAGTATTTCGGATTACAAGAAGACCAATGAGGAATCATCTGGCCTAAGGTTGAAGTTCAGGATGCGAACTAGAAGATTTGGCACTCGAGTCTCTGACACTCGAGCATGACACTCGACCATCACTTGGTCGAGTGACTTTACGGGCCAGAACTAAGACTTTGGACGAAGATTGACTCTTTGGGCTTCTCTGCGAAAAAGGCCCATCAAAACCCCTTTGTGCAAGCCCAATTGTCTTTTAGTTCTTTTTCTATTTTTCTTTCTTAAGGAAATTTCCTTTTAACTTTTAAAAGGAAATTCCCATTTTTCTTTCTAGGGAATTTTTCCCTTTTTCTCTTTAAGTATTTTTCCTTTTTCTTTAAGATCTTTTGATCTATAAATTGTACTAGAATTTCTACTTTCAAAAAACAATCTTTTCTAGCAAATTTCGAGTCTTATCTTTACAAAGCAATTTACGATTTTCTAGTCTTAAGTTTTATGCAATTGATTTTCGATTTTAAGTCTATTGTTTATTTCATGAATTCTAAGTAAGTTAGTCTAGGGTTCTTAAGGAAAGGGTGAGATTAGGGGAAAACTTAGGGATTTCCAGATTTGTTTATGTTTAATTAAGGTCTTAGATCTCTTTAATTTAAGTGTTCTTAATGCTTGTTTCTTTCTGATCAATTGAAATTCGATCTCTTGGTGAATCCCCCCCCCGAGAGGCGTTTGGGGAATAACTTGAACATGCTTAAGTTAAGATATCATCTTCCTAGCTCAAGAGATTGATTGTCTAGGGTGTTATTAGGCTTTGTAAGGTCCATACTTAAGGCCTCTTGAATTTCCAATCGTTGGGCAAGAGTCAAGTCAGGTTGTCTTTTAGGAGAGGTCCCATTGCGCGAGAGTGAATGTGATTACTTTGTGATTCCTTGCTTAGAGGTCATCTAAATAGGTTGATAGATAAGTCTGGAACCCCTAGGAATACCCTAATCATTGATCCTAAACCTCGAGAACCCGTTTTTCCTCTATTGAATTTTCGTAATTTTAATACTCTGTTTTAGGTTGAGATTTCTTGTTGCACTTAATTATTAGTTTTACTATTGCTTTACTTTTAATGCTCTGTTTTTACATTCTAATACTTTGTTTCGTTTTTAGCATTTTGTTTTAAGATTTCATTGTCACCTAGGATAGATCACCACTCACTAAACCGAATCTGGCTTAGATTAGGATAAGTAGATTATATCTTGATTGCTAGTTACTCTCCCAGTGGATTGACACCATACTGTACTGCAATTGATTAGATAGACAGTTTGGTATTTGAGAAAACACCGTAAAAACGTCTTTATCACTTAATATACACACATGTGACCTACTAGATGTGTCAATTAATTCTATAAAATATTTAAATGGCCCGTATTGTGGGTGGATAGGCCAACATATATAACCATGTATTCTTTCCAAGAATACTAGAGATTCATTCCCAACTTTGGTTGGTGATGACCAAGTTATTAGCTTTCCAAGAAAACAAGCATTACATGGAAATTATCTCACTTGAAAAATCTTATGTTTTTTCAGCGGATAGCCATTTGATACTTCCACATTTTTTCTCATCATGACTGAACCAAGATGTTCTAAATGTTCATGTCAAACTTCAAACGTACATGTAAAGTTCTGATTTACAATAATATATTATTCAGCCACATTTATTTTTGTGGAATATGTTCTGGAGGATAAAGCTGGTAGTGTTTCCAATATGTCTCTTTTCTCCAGAATAACTGATGTAATGCAAAGATATTCAATACCATTTTTATTCATTGTCTCGATATGATATCCATTTCTTCGGATGTCTAAGAATTGGAGAATACAATGCATTATTTATTTTAAATTTTGTTCCCATGCCATTGAAAATTAGCTTTTCTAGAGCCCATAATTATTTTTGCATTACCAAATATAATATTCACATTTCCAGTGGAATCTTTAATATCAAGGGAGGGGAAAGACTTTTTATTCTTAAGTATGTTGTTCATTGTAACACTGTTCGCTAGATAAATATCTCCATCTCAATTTTCAAGTTTTAACATTTTCTTATTATAGAAAGATACCTTAATATATTGAAAGAAAAATTTATTATTAAATCGAAACTATTCTATAAACCAAAAATATATAATCAATTATTATCATGTCATATTGTCTTATTTTGGAAGATTTTAATTGTCTAGATTTTTATTACTTCGTGATACTGTATTTTATATCTTCAAAATCAACAAAAAAAAAATTGGCTACATTGAGATGTATATTATGGCGTATATATTTTCCTTATCACAAGTCAGTTTTGACTTATAGATGATATCAAGGAGCTTATTTTCTTATTAAATGCATACTTGCTGTAATTTCCCACTTTTTTAATTATTTCCAGAGATATTGAGGGAATTGATCTCGAGTTTAGCCAAATTTGATATGATAATTGTGAAATTTTGTCTTCTAGAAAAAAATTATTTTATTGTTCTTCTCGAACGTTTTATAAATGTATTATGGATATCTAAAGGCACTGATATAAGTATACATAGTTTATCATTAGATCATTAGCCATTTGATCATGATTGTGGAGGCATAGCAGTCCATGACGATTGATCTGGGGAAGGCAACGCCTACTATCCCGATAATTTGTTTTTTTTTTAAGTATGGGAAACAAATTATCCATACGACACATCAGCTATTTAATATAATTTAAATAACGGTCATTATAAAAACATATAAATTGAATATATATATATATATATATATATATTTCAGAAGCAAATAATCTATACACCATGTTGGTCATTATAACAATATATAAATTAAAAATACATATATACTTAGGGGGCGAACTATGCAGAGGCACAACCCATCTATTATGATAAAATAAAAAATAAATTTGACACAAATTAAATCCTGCATTTGATTTTGTAGTTAAACAGAGCAATTCATGTTAATAAAATGTTATAAAATAATAATGAATATTATAAGCGCTTTGTGTTGAGAGAGAACCATATGCAAAGGAGGAGGTAATAATGATCTTTCTCTCTTGTTATAAACATTCCATGTACAACACAATTATATAAGATAAAGACATATTTATACTACTCTAAGACTACCTATAATGGGGACTTTAATGGATTTCTAATGTGAAGTTCTTACGATTAATTGTTCTTAATTGAATAAATAAAATGTCAAAAGATAAGAACCGACTCTATTTAGAGAGATTTAAGAAATGTTAAGAATAGAGCACGTGACAGTCTGTCATTAGAAGGAGATTTTGCGCTAGAAAAAAAAAGATTTGGGTAACTCGTGACCTTTTCATTTCCGTGAATAATTTTTTTCTTCCTTTTCCTCTCCGATGGCGATGACCGCCGAGACTCCAAAATCGAATGCGAGACCGCAAAACTCTACATCTATACAGCTGCTTGTGATCATTGAATCCAGTGAGTCAGCAAATCGGTCTCCCTTGAGCTTGTCTACGGCGGAAAGATCTCAGCTCCAAGAAGCTACATGACGATTTGATGTTCTCAAGGCTAATTTCAATCAAGTCTTCGGTTCAAGTCCCAAACTCTTCACTCGCTCTCCATGTATTATGATCATTGGAAATCGATGGAAATCAACTTGGAATAAAAAATTGGTGACAAATAATGAAAGTCGTTGACTTTGAGTAATTAGTTTCTACTTTGATTTATTGATGCCTTCATTTTTTATTTGGTTGATGAAAAAATCGAAAACATGAAAGGGATCAAATGATGTTATATTGAAAAAATTCAATAGATTGTGAAGTTTGTTGATTTTGTTCAGAAATAGTGAATCTGATTAGAGAGCACATTGACTATGAGGGATATTATGTGTTGCTGATGGCTATTCGTCAGGACACGATTATAGCAATTCAAAACGTGAAGATCAAAAGCAACTTGACTTGTCGAGTTACCAGGTACTATATTTTTCGCATTATATTAGCAATATCATTTGTCAAATTTGACTAAATGTTGTAAAGTCAAGTCTTTTTTGCATTCTACTTTTTAATCTTTATCTAGGATGCCTTAATTTAGGTTTCAGGTTGTCAAGTTATGTTACATTTACTTTTACATTTACTTTCTCAACAACAATTGCTATCATGGCTGTATTTGGTCAGAACTTTGAAAAGGTATTATTACTTAATAGTGCTATATGGAAGAATTCTCCATTGCCCAAGTTCTCACTGCCTTCTTCTCTTACAGAAAGAACTTGCTCAGCTTACTTGTGAGTGTGAACGACACATTGGAACACGCTTTGCAGCCTGTATCTCTTGCAAGCTATGATAGCTCCATTGAGGTAATAACTTGCAGTTCAACCTCTTATGTTTCAAAGTAATTGTTGGTACTTTGCTTCTTATTTGTGAAAGTTTTTGTTGTTTGCTTCTTGTTTGTGACTCTTCAAAGGCTTTGTTGTAGTAATGGAACTATAATAGGTGTTTGTATTTGCAGTTTCAGTAATGAAATAATTTTTTTGACTGTGAGATATTGCTTGTGTTTTTGACTGTGTGATATTGGTATTTGCAATTTTGTTGTTGGCTTATTGTGTGTTGCAGGTGAGTCAGAGGTGGTGACTATGAGATGTTAGTACTGCACAAGACTGAAGCTCCAATGGTGGTGATTGTGAGATGTGGGCACTTCATGTGAGCTTCATTCTTTTCTCTACATTTGTAATGCTTCATTCTTTTCTCCACATTTGTAATGCTTCATTCATGAACTTTTGTAATGACAATTTCAATCATTCAACTTCTTTTATTAACCTTAAGTGGGGTTCTACTATTGGAATCGCAAAAAAATAGAACCATTAGAAAGAATCTTAGCTTTTCAAAACTTATTATTTACATTATAAAATTGTTTAATGGGGTTCTAATGGCTGGAGGTGCTCTAAGTCGGTAGAATTAGGCGGTGAAACTTAATCACCAAATATTGTTAAATATATAATATTTAAATAGATAATTATTATATTTATAACATATTTTCTTTTTTCTTTCTTTTCCTTTTTGTCATTTGCAAATTTTATTAAAAAATAATATCATTCCTAAAACAAGGGAATAAATAGCTCTCAAGATGAGCCGAGATAGAGGTTCAACTAAGCACGGACAATGTTGCTTAAAAACTAACAAAATAGGATAAAGTCATTAATCCTTTCTTTGAACATTAGTTTTCGATCTTCCTTAACTGATGTAGCAATCCATAGTGGTTCTCATGAGACAAGATAAGAGTTGTATTTACTTTCTCTTATGCTTTGTGCTATTCTGGGAGCAATATGATTTGCTCTAATAGGAGAAACAATACATCTCAAGTATGAAAATGATTTCTCAAAACTCAAAACACGGGCAAGGAAAACTCTGTATTTTAGCAATCTCGAAAGGTATTTTGCCGTAGCTACTATCTTTGTATTTTCAATACTAATCTCCACACTGATGTAATGGAGGTCAAGAAAGCTTTGAGTGTCCCATAATAAACTTTGAAATTTTGCAATTATCTTGTTTGGGGAGGAAAGAAAAATATCATGAGCATGATACTTGACCAACCCCTCATGATCCCGAACAATCCAAGAACCGCCACTGAGTACGTGTGACCATCATTATTATGGTGTTGAGAAATCAGATTCTCAAAATTAGTTTCTACTGAGTTACTTGATCCATCTGTGGTAGTCTTAATTTAACTTTTCGTCAGACTTGAGCCGTAAATTCATAAACAAAAAGAGCATGGGCAATGGTTTAGGTCGCAACTTGCAGACATGGCAAACTTGTTTCACATTCATGTTGTGGTTTCTTAAATATTATGGCACCGCTAAGGCACCTAAAGCGCATGTCACATGAACAAATTGATTTTCGGAAGAGTTTTAATCTTCCAAATTCTCTTTTTGATAAGGTTTATGCGTGTTGTTGTATCCATTATAAGCTTGGGTCCACATAGAAGTTTAGAAGCCAACCATGTTCCACTTTTAGCAGTATAAGAGCCTTCCTTATAGTAATCCCACATTCAAGAGTCGAGTTTCTCTTTATTGGGTGGAATCGAAGGATTCATCCTTACATATGCTCTGTGAAACAAATCATTAAGTTGATTCATGTTCCACCACCATTGTTTTGTGATCAGCTCTGCCACTTTTCATATTAAGATTCATCATTGGTTATTTACTAGTAAGACTTCTTGGGGTCTTGTCAAGAATCCAGTTATTAACCCTAACTCGTGTATTTTGCGTGTTAGAATGGACTTCACCAATCCCCTAGCAAGTAAATCACGACCAAACATATTGTTGTACCATATATATAATGGTCGAACACCCAATTCAACATCTAAAATTTTGTGTATGACTGTAATATCGAGCCTTATATACCCTCAACAATAAAGATCAAGGGTCTAAAACCAATCTAACATCCCCCTTTGATTTGCACATTTCTCATAATAACCTCGAGGGATCTTTTTCTTATTTTTTGTACTATTCAACCTTAAACTTGTTATAACACTTTTGAGCTTCCGACATTTAGTTTTGGATAGCTTGAAGCAAGACATAATGTACATTGGTAGTTATAGTGCAACAAATATAAGGAGAATCTCTTTTCCTCCAAAGGATAAAGCTTTTGCGTACAAATCATTTTTCATCCTCTCAGCAATAAAAGTTAGCAATTCACTTTTAGCTCCAATGAAACATTCTGGAAGCCTTAAATACTTGCGTTTACCACCTACATTAGTGATACCAGAAATAGACCCAAAATATGCTTCATAATCGATGGTCTTACTATTTAAAGTTAATTTCGATTTGGTGAAGTTGATTTCTTGCTATGATGCATAACCATATAGTTTCAAACATCTTAGATCTTAACACTCTCTTTAATAGTAGTTTGACCCATGAATAGATTATCATCGGCGAAGAGAAGTTGTATCGATGGGCTATCCTTGGTTAATCTTAGCCTTGAGATTCTGCCTTTACCTTCAGGTCGGCTCATCACATGTATGAGAGCTTCTGCACACAAGATAAAAATGAATGGAGATAATGGATCTCTTTATATATCACCTTGGCATAATCCTCTTTCTTGTTCAATTAAACCATGAGTTCGACCATTCAAAAGTGTTGTGTACAAAACCACGGTTATGCATTTCATTAGCCATTCTTTAAAACAACACTTTCAAAAACTCCCACTCCACATGGTTGTATGCTTTGGACATGCCTGTCTTAATGGCCAAAAAAACCTTGTTGCACAGGGAGTTTGTTTTCAGAGTGTGTATCATCTCATGTGTTAGAAGGATATTATCCGATATGAGTCTAACTACCACAAATGCGCCTTGTGATTCTGTTACAAGTGATGGTAGGCATTACTTTAAACGATTACACGTGAATTTTGAAATAATCTTGTCTATAACCGAGAAAAAGCTAATACGATGAAGATCTGTCATTTACTTGGGTTTATCACCTTTGGAATCAGACATATTTGAGTAAAATTCCACTTCTTACTTCTTAGTCAATACACCAGTGTCAAAGAAACTTCAGACTTCATTAATAACTTGCGCGCCTACAATATCCCAATATGTTTGAATATTACTCCAATAATTCCATCAGTTCCATCAGTTTTGTTGCTCTTAATTCCAAAAGCATCTTCTTTAATCTCCTCATAAGCAACAATATTTGGTGTGACGCAAGGTTGCATGCCATCGAGGAGAGATGCAATAATATCTGGTTTGGTCGAGGTAAATAATGAGCGAAAGTAATGAGCTGCAATATTTCCTTTAGGACTCTCTAAGGAATTTTCTTCACCCATTGCATTGACCATCATCGGAATAACATTTTGAGCTTTTCGCTTTTGAATATTTTCATGGAAAAACTTTGTTTTCTTATCTCCATCCTTGAACCAATTTTCTCGACATCTTTGGATCCAATGCTTCTCTTCCTTTCTATAATTTTGTGATAACTGCAATTTTGTCTCATAGAGAAGAATCACATCCGGTAAGGTTTGCTATTCTCATAATTAAAAGCATATGTTTCAGTGTCTTGCTTTTGGAACATGAGTTATAATCTGAACGCCTTTTCCCTGAGGAGAGGGTCTAGAGTCAAAGATATTATCAAATAAATTTTGTTTTTTTATGTCTTTGTTATCTACCTAACTCTTGTGAATGACTTCCTTAACTCCACTATTTCCTAACCATCTTGTGTTAATAATAAATCTGCCTTTCTTTACCATTGTCTTGTCCATAGAACGCAGTAATAATGGCATGTGGTATGAGCCAATTTTCTCTAGATATTCACCATAAACCCTCGACCATAAGTTAAAATAATCTATTTCACAAAGCTTGGTCCAAACGTACTTAAATATTTATATTATTTCGGCGACTCGACCAAGAGTAGTTGTTCCCACATGATATGCTTCTTTTAAACGGCAGTCAAATATCATATTCTAAAATATAATGAAAGCGGATTTTGGTCTCTAAGGGACACCTAGTTTCTAAGTTCTTACGAAGTTTGTTTAGGTCTCCAATCATAAGTCATACCTCATTTCTACTACTTCTAATATTAACTAGCTCATACCAAACTTCATGCCTCAAGTTTTTTCCAGGTGCACCATCCACAAAAGAATGAAAAAGATCCAACCTAAATATAACATCATTGATATGTTTATTAGCAAGAAGAACTACAAACTTTATAAGAGTTTTGGTAGAAGAAGAAATGACATCACGTCTTTATCGCTTCGCTTTTTCTCCTTGATAGTTTGAGCTTAGTATGGTCATTAGTTTTTTTCTTTTGAACTTTATAAGAACATAAAATGTTGTATTTATCTACTTTAAACACCCACACATGATTTGTTTCTATAGACAAGTTAGATTCAAGTCAGATTTTACTATGAATGCTTGCATCGTCACTGTTTACATTTTCAACGTTTGCTTTACCACACACCACCAATTTCCCATAGTTGCCTCAGTCGGTTGGAAACTATGTCAATCTGAACCAATGGATTATGATGATAATCAAGCCACTGAGACTGTATTCTCCTTCAACAATCAATACCTTTTCTCCTCTTACAACCCACCATATATCTCACAACCACCTACTCCCATGAACACACATGATAATACTAGTCCCTTAAGCTATTTTTCTTGTCCCTGCATGCGGCAATTCCACCAATTCCACAACTGGATTCCTTTGCTCAATCACAAATGGATTACGATGAGGTGGATAAACAAAATTAAGATGAATCGAATTTGTAACTATATATCCTAATGTTTCATCTAGGAATGTCAGATTGATCTGCTTCGAAGGTGTAAGTTACTCTAAATATATAGGTTATGCTTAGCAATCTTTTGAAGACCGTCTTTGGTTAATTTATATTTTAGTGTGTTAGTTGTTTTTTATTTTCCCTTAAGCACTTTCTCTATTAATTTAGAGCATCTATAGTTACATACTGTTGTAAAACTGGAGGGCATGTAGGAAATGATAACTAAGAATCACTATTAAGTGATATAACGCTCCGAGCAAGAAAGTCTGCACATTTATTTGCTTCACGTGCACGGAAGCTAAACTTTAAATTAGAAAACCATGTCCTCCAATGATGAATTAGTGAAACGTAATGTTGGAGACGAAAATTGCCTATGGGTTTAACTAATTCATTGGTCGTTTAAGTAAGTTGTATTCCCCTTACATTGATATAGTTAGACTTCAAAGAAAAAAAAGATTTTTTTTCAACTGGTATAATGGTTTTTAGTGTTTATTCATATTATTTCAAAGAGGGTGTTCGAACCTTAGTGCCTAGAAGATTTGTAAAATACACTATCAGTATCTATTTGTCCTCGACAAAAAGATAAAAAGGTTAAATTGAATTTTTTAAATTGATTTGCTAGCAGGTGGTCTTTAGTCTAGTGGCAAGTAGTAAGTCCACTAAAGACAAACACACTTGCACATCCAGGGATGAAGTCCAACTGTCTACATTTGGTAAAAATTTGGCTATTATGCCGGCCAGTTGTGGTTTTGTCCACAAAAAAATATTAGCTCACAAAAGAAAATTAAAATTGTATTTTGTTTTGGGCCCGTTTATGTTTATAGTTGTTTAAAATGTCCCCTTTTGTGGAGCTCACCAAAACTGCACCTTTTTAAGTGGAGATGGCAATGAGAAAATACCATATTGCCCTTGTGTGAGAACTGGAGAAGAATATGTAAAATTGTACGTAACAAAAGGGAAAATTATGTGTGACGAGAAGCTAAATGTGACTGATCATAAGCGTAGTGGGAAAAGTTGATAAGGGACATAAGAGTCGTGGACAAATTATTGTTCATTTGAATAGACATTTTATTCAATGAAATTAATACAAAATGAATGACATGAGCTAAAGAGTTGAAGGATCTTGTGTGACAGAGTTTGACGGATCTTGATTGAGTTTTCTTTGATAATGTGGTAAAGCTTGGTGGACTTAGAAATTCTAGTGTAATATGTTGTGTCGGGTCGTTTTCAAGACAGTGTTTGAACCTCCACACATATTCCGATCTGGAAAATCTTTTGTGGGAAGTTTTGTGACTCAGTAGTCTTCAGAAACAACGGTGGGATTATGGTTTCAACGGCTGGTTTTTAAAATAATTGGGTGTTTGCGTTGAAACCATAACCCCACCGCTGGATATGAAGAACACTGTGTCACGAAACATCCCACAAAATTTCACCCAGATCGGAACAAGTTTAAAGGTTCAAACACTGTCTTGAAAACGACCCGACGAAATATATTACACTAGAATTCAGTTACATGTAGTAGAGTTCATTTTAGTGTAGTAGAGTTTAGTTTAGAGTGGTAGAGTTCACCCATAGTGTGGTAGAGTTCACCCATAGTGTGGTAGAGTTCATCCAATGTGTAGTAGAGTTCAACCAACGTGTAGCAGCAAACATCCAAATATCTCAGAAACCAGCCGTTGAAACCATTAACCCACCGTTGGATTTAAAGACCATTGTGTCACAAAGCTTCCCGCAAAATTTCACTCATATTAGAACACGTTTGAAGGTTCAAACACTGTCTTAAAAATGACCCGACGAAACATAATACACTAGAATATCTAACTCCACCAAGCTCAACCAAGATCAGCGAACAGCCATGAAAACATCAAAATATCTCAAAAACCAGCCATTGAAACCATATTTTTCACAGTTGGTTCTGAAGAACACAGTGTCACGAAGCTTCCCACAAAATTTCACCCAGATCGGAACACGTTTAAAGGTTCAAACACTGTCTTGAAAATGACATGATGGAATATATTACACTAGAATTCAGTTACGTGTATTAGAGTTCATTTTAGTGTAGTAGAGTTCAGTTTAGTGTGGTAGAGTTCACCCATAGTGAGTGTGGTAGAATTCACCCATAGTATAGTAGACTTCACCCATAGTGTGGTAGAGTTTGACCAACATGTGGTAGAGTTCATCCAATGTGTAGTAGAGTTCAACCAACATGTAGCAGCAAACATCCAAATATCTCAGAGAACCAGCCGTTGAAACCATAAACTTACCATAGGATCTAAAGACCATTGTGTCACGAAGCTTCTCGAAAAAATTTCACTCAGATCAGAACACGTTTGAAAGTTCAAACACTATCTTTAAAATGACCCCGACGAAACATAATACACTAGAATATCTAACTCCACCAAGCTCAACCAAGATCAGCAAACAGCCATGAAAACATCAAAATATCTCAAAAACCAGCCGTTGAAACCATAATCCCACCGTTGGTTCTGAAGAACATTGTGTTACGAAGCTTCTCACAAAATTTCACTCATATCGGAACACGTTTAAAGGTTTAAACACTGTCTTGAAAACGACTCGATGGAATATATGACACTAGAATTCACTTACGTGTAGTAGAGTTCATTTTACTGTAGTAAAGTTCAGTTTAGTGTGGTAGAGTTCACTCATAGTGTGGTAAAGTTCACCCATAGTCTGGTAGAGTTCACTCATAGTGTGGTAGAGTTCATTTTAGTGTAGTAGAGTTTAGCTAGTGTGGTAGAGTTCACCCATAGTGTGGTAGAATTCAACCAATGTGTGGTAGAGTTCATCGCAACGTGTGGTAGAGTTCATCCAATGTATAGTAGAGTTCAACCAACGTGTAGCAGCAAACATCCAAAGTATCTCATAAACCAGCCGTTGAAACCATAAACCCACCGTTGGATCTAAAGACCACTGTGTGAGAAGCTTCCCGCAAAATTTCACTCAGATTGGAACACGTTTGAAGGTTCAAACACTCTCTTGAAAATGACCCCGACAGAACATAATACACTAGAATTTCTAACTCCACCAAGCTCAACCAAGATCAGCGAACAACCATGAAAACATCAAAAATATCTCAAAAACCAGCCGTTGAAACCATAATCCCACTGTTGGATCTGAAGAACAATATGTCACGAAACTTTCCGCAAAATTTCACTCAGATTGGAACACGGTTAAAGGTTCAAACATTTTCTTGAAATCGACCCGACGAAATAAATGACACTAGAATTCACTTACATGTAGTAGAGTTCATTTTAGTGTAAGTAGAGTTCAATTTAGTGTGGCAGAGTCAACCATAGTGTGGTAGAGTTCACCCATAGTGTGGTAGAGTTCGACCAACGTGTGGTAGAGTTCATCCAATGTGTAGTAGAGGTTCAACCAACGTGTAGCAGCAAACATCCAAATATCTCAAAAATCAGCTGTTGAAACCATAAACCCTCCGTTGGATCTAAAGACCACTGTGTGAGAAGCTTCCCGCAAAATTTCACTCAGATCAGAACACGTTTGAAGGTTTCAAACACTCTCTTGAAAATGATCCGACAGAACATAATACACTAGAATTTCTAACTCCACCAAGCTCAACCAAGATCAGCAAACAGCCATGAAAACATCAAAATATCTCAAAAACCAGCCGTTGAAACCATAATCCCACCGTTGGTTCTGAAGAACATTGTGTTACGAAGCTTCTCACAAAATTTCACTCATATCGGAACACGTTTAAAGGTTTAAACACTGTCTTGAAAACGACCCGATGGAATATATGACACTAGAATTCACTTACGTGTAGTAGAGTTCATTTTACTGTAGTAAAGTTCAGTTTAGTGTGGTAGAGTTCACTCATAGTGTGGTAAAGTTCACCCATAGTCTGGTAGAGTTCACTCATAGTGTGGTAGAGTTCATTTTAGTGTAGTAGAGTTTAGCTTAGTGTGGTAGAGTTCACCCATAGTGTGGTAGAATTCAACCAATGTGTGGTAGAGTTCATCCAACGTGTGGTAGAGTTCATCCAATGTATAGTAGAGTTCAACCAACGTGTAGCAGCAAACATCCAAATATCTCATAAACCAGCCGTTGAAACCATAAACCCACCGTTGGATCTAAAGACCACTGTGTGAGAAGCTTCCCGCAAAATTTCACTCAGATTGGAACACGTTTGAAGGTTCAAACACTCTCTTGAAAATGACCCGACAGAACATAATACACTAGAATTTCTAACTCCACCAAGCTCAACCAAGATCAGCGAACAACCATGAAAACATCAAAAATATCTCAAAAAACCAGCCGTTGAAACCATAATCCCACTGTTGGATCTGAAGAACAATATGTCACGAAACTTTCCGCAAAATTTCACTCAGATTGGAACACGGTTAAAGGTTCAAACATTTTCTTGAAATCGACCCGACGAAATAAATGACACTAGAATTCACTTACATGTAGTAGAGTTCATTTTAGTGTAGTAGAGTTCAATTTAGTGTGGCAGAGTTCAACCATAGTGTGGTAGAGTTCACCCATAGTGTGGTAGAGTTCGACCAACGTGTGGTAGAGTTCATCCAATGTGTAGTAGAGTTCAACCAACGTGTAGCAGCAAACATCCAAATATCTCAAAAATCAGCTGTTGAAACCATAAACCCTCCGTTGAATCTAAAGACCACTGTGTGAGAAGCTTCCCGCAAAATTTCACTCAGATCAGAACACGTTTGAAGGTTCAAACACTCTCTTGAAAATGATCCGACAGAACATAATACACTAGAATTTCTAACTCCACCAAGCTCAACCAAGATCAGCGACACAGCCATGAAAACATCAAAAATATCTCAAAAACCAGCCGTTTTAAACCATAATCTCACTGTTGGATCTGAAGAACACTGTGTCACGAAGCTTTCCGCAAAATTTCACTGAGATTGGAACACGTTAAAAGGTTCAAACATTGTCTTGAAATCGACCCGACGGAATAAATGACACTAAAATTCACGATACATGTAGTAAAGTTCATTTTAGTGTAGTAGAGTTCAGTTTAGTGTGGCAGAGTTCAACCATAGTGTGGTAGAGTTCACCCATAGTGTGGTAGAGTTCGACCAACGTGTGGTAGAGTTCATCCAATGTGTAGTAGAGTTCAACCAACGTGTAGCAGCAAACATCCAAATATCTCAAAAATCAGCTGTTGAAACCATAAACCCTCGTTGGATCTAAAGACCACTGTGTGAGAAGCTTCCCGCAAAATTTCACTCAGATCAGAACACGTTTTGAAGGTTCAAACACTCTCTTGAAAATGATCCGACAGAACATAATACACTAGAATTTCTAACTCCACCAAGCTCAACCAAGATCAGCGACACAGCCATGAAAACATCAAAAATATCTCAAAAACCAGCCGTTTAAACCATAATCTCACTGTTGGATCTGAAGAACACTGTGTCACGAAGCTTTCCGCAAAATTTCACTGAGATTGGAACACGTTAAAAGGTTCAAACATTGTCTTGAAATCGACCCGACGGAATAAATGACACTAGAATTCACATACATGTAGTAAAGTTCATTTTAGTGTAGTAGAGTTCAGTTTAGTGTGGCAGAGTTCAACCATAGTGTGGTAGAGTTCACCCATAGTGTGGTAGAGTTCGACCAACGTGTGGTAGAGTTCATCCAATGTGTAGTAGAGTTCAACCAACATGTAGTAGCAAACATCCAAATATCTCAAAAACCAGCCACTGAAACCATAAACCCACCGGATCTAAAGACCATTGTTGCACGAAGCTTCCTGCAAAATTTCACTCAGATCGGAACACGTTTGAAAGTTCAAACACTATCTTAAAAATGACTCGGCGAAACATAATACACTAGAATATCTTACTCCACCAAGATCAGCAAACAGACATGAAAACTTCGAAATATCTCAAGAACCAGTTGTTGAAACCATAATCTCACTGTTGGATCTGAAGAACACTGTGCCACAAAGCTTCCCACAAAATTTCACCCAGATCGGAACATATTTAAAAGTTCAAACATTGTCTAGAATTCAGTTACATGTAGTAGAGTTCATTCTAGTGTAGTAGAGTTCAGCTTAGTGTGGTAGAGTTCACCCATAGTGTGGTAGAATTCACCCATAGTCTGGTAGAGTATATTTTAGTGTAGTAGCGTTCACTCATAGTGTGATAAAGTTCACCCATAGTGTGGTAGAGTTCATCCAACGTGTGGTAGAGTTCACCCATAGTATGGATTCACCCAAAGTGTGGTAGACTTTAGTTAAACTTTACCTTTAGTGTGGTAGAGTTGATTGTTTACGTGACAGATTTCATTAATAACATTTTCCTAATTTCTTTTTTCTTTTTAGAAAATGGCAAAATAATAATATAAAATTAAAAGAAAATTATTGGAGTAATTTATAATCATTTATTGTATCGACAAATCGTGATATTTGTTAGAGAGCTGAATATATTTCTTTAAGGATATAACTTTTTGCGCTTCAGTCCGTCTCCTCTCTCTCTTTCTAAACCCTAAGCGAAGGACGATGCCGGCTCCGACGACGGAGATCGAACCTATTGAACCTCAGTCCCTCAAAAAGCTCAGTCTCAAATCCCTCAAGCGAGCACTTGATCTTTTCTCTCCTGTCCATGGCCAATTCGGTCCTCCTGACCCGGAAGCGTTAGTCTTCTACGATCCCCAATTTTATTTCCAATCCTCGTTTATTGAATGATTATGAGAGCTCTTTGATATTTTTATCTTGCAGCAAGAAGATTCGTCTTAGTCATAAGGTAAAATAGAATCTTTTTATACTTTTTGATTAAATTTCTTAAAGCTTCGAACTTTAGGTTTATCAGGTTTTCGAATTTTCAGTTTCTTATAGCTTTCCCACAAGTAATGGTTTAATTTACATGTTTCTTACTCAATAGCTATAAGCCTACAACCATCAATACTAATTAAAATGTTTAAATTGCTTGAACTCTCCGTGTTTCACTGATCAAGCCGAGATCTCGAGCTGTGAGTTGTGTATAAGGATGATTTTAAAGTTCTTTTTTACAGATGAAAGTGGCATTTGGAGGTGTAGAACCGGTAAGTCAACCGCCACGTCAACCTGACCGCAGTAATGAACAGACAGGAATCTCAAATGCTCTTGCCCTCCCAGGTTTGTTTTTCTTATCACCTGTTTGGTTTATGTTCGTCAAAGATAAAACCCAGTTTCCCGTATGAATTTCTTTGAATGCAATGCATTCTTATTGTACTGGAAAGGCTAAATTTCTGCTCCATGAATTTATGCAGGTCAAGAAGGGTCCAAGAGTATGCAAAAAGGTGTAACGGAGAATGCTCTTGTTGTTGGTCCATCTTTACAGCCTAAAGTCTTGTAAGTATTCCCTTTTTCCGTTGATTTCGTTTGATGTTCTTCTACATTGTCACGAGGATGCTCATAAAGATATACTGGCTCCCGAATTAAAGGAACAATACTGGTCCCTCAGGAAAAAGCACCACAATTATACCTGCAAATGGATCTTCATATCAAAGGTTTTTTGTCCCGTCCTTATCCTTGCTTTTACTCTTGATCTGGATTGCAATACATTAATGGCATCCTCAGGTGTAGGTAGTTCTCGGGCATGCAAATTAGACTTCCTTAAGCAAGATAAATTTTTAGGTTGTACTTATACAGTAGTTTCTAGCTCTGATTCTTTTTGCTTGTTGTGTGCCCCTCTGCTTTGTTACAGAAATCTTTCAACTGCTGCATTGATGGAGAGAATACCAAGTAGATGGCCCCGCCCTGAGTGGCATGCACCATGGAAAAATTACAGGGTAAGATCTGTGGCACAACACTGTTGCTGCATCACACTGAAATCGGCCTTTTGCTTGTCTACAGATGGCTCGTTCTGTCTATTTGAGGAGTTTCTTGACATGCGTTTAACTATTGTTTTAACAGGTCATTCAGGGGCACTTGGGTTGGGTCAGATCTGTCGCATTTGACCCCAGTAATGAATGGTTTTGTACTGGTTCAGCTGATCGTACCATCAAGGTAGTAGAAATAATTCATTCTTGTATATAAATACTCACTTCCTGTTTCTGTTTTCTTGTTATACACATATCACGTGATACAAGACTACCATTATGTGAACTTATGTTGCACTTAAGTGCATTCCAAAAAATATAGAACTCTAGATTGTAGTACGCTTACTCGTGATTATTCATTAGATATGGGATGTAGCAACTGGAATTCTGAAGCTAACACTTACTGGGCATATCGAGCAAGTACGAGGTTAGCCTCTTAAATTTCTGCCGGTTTATTTGATAGACATCTTAATGATTAAAACTCGCTGAACAAGTTTTGGGCTTCTTTTTGTTCTGTTTTTTTTTTTTTTTTACAGGCCTTGCTGTAAGCAATCGACATACCTATATGTTCTCTGCTGGTGATGACAAGCAAGTCAAATGCTGGGACCTTGAACAGAATAAGGTTACAACATTATTTTTTCTCTTATATGAACTTCTCATATCTAATGCTGTTGGAAATTTTCTTTTATTAGGTTATCCGATCTTATCATGGTCACTTGAGTGGTGTCTATTGCTTAGCCCTTCACCCAACTTTGGATGTTCTACTAACCGGAGGCCGAGACTCTGTCTGCAGGGTAAGAAAATTGCTGATCATTATGTATATCATGTGTTTATTACCACATGTATCTTTCTGCTTTTTTGGAGATTGATCTTTTAAAACGTTATGTTTGCATATTTGCAGGTGTGGGATATTCGTACTAAGATGCAAATTTTTGCACTCTCGGGGCATGAAAACACTGTTTGTTCTGTTTTCACTCGTCCAACAGTATGTTTCTATACATTTAGACTTGATGGTTTTTGAATTTCTTGTCAAAATCATTTTTTGTGATAGTAACTGGAGCTCACTTTGATCCATGATGTTGCAGGACCCCCAAGTTGTCACTGGATCCCATGACACGACCATTAAATTTTGGGATCTCCGATATGGTATTCTAACAATTGTTTGGACTTGAAAGCCATGTTTCCTCACATTCCAGCTCATTGGATAATCAGGTGCTGCAAGTATGTAGTTTTATTTGAGATTGCTTGATTGTGACATGCAGGCAAAACCATGACAACGCTTACACATCATAAAAAGTCTGTACGGGCAATGGCCGCCCATCCTAAAGAGTATGTATAGTTGCATTGTTTCTACTTTATTTTTCCAACACTAGTCTTCAAGAAGCCGCACCTGAACTTTTCCTAATTTATCTCTTGTTTCTCATCATAGGAATGCCTTTGCTTCTGCATCGGCTGACAACACCAAGAAATTTAGCCTCCCAAAAGGAGAGTTTTGCCACAATATGCTGTAAGTCTCTGCTAGATAATTATATAACCCATTCTTTTGTATCACCAATGATTTTGAAATAAGAGTTATAAATATAAATTATTAGTACTTTCGATTGGTTGCTGGGTTTGAACAATGTTTATCTTTCTTCATGGAACAGTTCTCAGCAGAAAACCATAATTAACGCAATGGCCGTAAACGAGGATGGTGTAATGGTCACTGGAGGTAATAAATTCATTTCTTTATCCTTTTCTTTGTCTTCTTATTGTTTTTATTTAATAATAAAAGGGGTGAGACATAGTCATTTTCAACTAAATAGATGCTATATATGTGCAATGAAGGGGATAATGGAAGTATATGGTTCTGGGACTGGAAGAGTGGTCACAGTTTCCAACAGACAGAAACTATTGTACAACCTGGTACGTACATTCATAGCTTGATTCGTGTTCCTTTTCTCTTGATCTGCTTATGATGTTAAAGATGTAGAAGTCTAGGTATGATATATCACCATTAAAGGTGTTAAGCTTGAATCTTGGTGGTAGACCCAAATGTTAGAAGTTTATGAACTCTAGGTAACCAAGGAATTTGGGTTTAGGGTTTAAGTAAATGCTTCTTGATGTTTTAAAAGCAATAGCAGTGGGATCCTTATATAATGTGGTTGGGTATATGGCAGGTTCATTGGAGAGTGAAGCAGGTATATACGCAGCGTGTTATGATAATACAGGTTCAAGATTGGTAACATGCGAGGCTGATAAAACGATAAAGATGTGGAAAGAAGATGAGAATGCAACTCCAGAAACTCATCCTATTAACTTTAAACCACCAAAGGAGATTAGGCGATTCTAGTAACACCTCTATTTGTATGGTTTTTTATTCTGGTTCTTGGGCCAACTTGTCTTCTCGACGATTATAAGGGTGCTTTGTTTCGGGGAGAGTAAAAAAGGGCCTATGTACTTTCTATGTTTCAAGGTATTTGT
>JAKUCM010003957.1:0-45310 GCA_023374145.1 Lepidium sativum | reverse complement strand
AGCAAGTGGGATCAAATAAGGGTTTAAGTCTTCATTTCCCCTTTTATCCAAATGTCAAATGAACTCTTTGAAGGTAAATGATTTGTTGCGAGGGAAAATTTTGGTCATTGGCATCTGAAGTTTAACAAGAGTCGATTGTGAAGAAGAAAGGCATTCGTTTTTTTGAGGAAATGCAAGCATTAGAATGAGGTATGTAGTTTGGTTTGGATTTTTGATTGCTCAATTTTATTTTGGGAAATTTGAAGTCAGAATTTTGAAGATTAGTTCTTTGTTTTGTTGTAGTTTGTTTTTGATTTAGCGATTTTATTTTGGGTCTTTGAAGTCACTATTTTGTTTTGGGTTTTTGAAATTGTGATTTTGTGTTGGGTTTTGTAAATCACGATTTCAAAGCTTTGTTCTGTGCTTTGTTGTAGTTTGTTTTTTGATTTACAGATTTTCATACAGTTTTCTCTAATTTTTGAAGTCGTGTTACATTTGCTAATCTTGATACAAATTAGGCTCTGATTCATTCTCTGTTTCTTTTGTTAATTTTTCATTTGATATATCTTGTTAACAAATCTCCTCAAAAATGTTGTGTTTAATGTATGGCTTGGTGGGTATTGGATGCGGCCTAGTAATGGAGATTTGGGATACATTAGAGGTGAAATACTGTCATTTGAATGTTTAGCAGTGGACATCTTTAACAAGGTATCAAGTTTGTTGTGTGGTGATATAAACGTCTACAAAATGTGGTATAAAGTATCGTATTAAAATTTGAAGGAGAGGAAGCTTATACAACGTTCAGGCAGTGAGGCAATGATAAGATTCCAGCAGACAGCATAATGGACTAACATGATTGTCATGTATGTCATGGACTCAAGCAAGTATCCAAAAGATGTTGACAGAGACGAGACAAATGAAGGAATTCCACTTCAAGAATGGGATGTGACGCATAGTGATGATGAGGATTTTGATTATCATGTCACACCACCTAATTCAGATGGGGAAGAGGATGCAGTTGAAGTCGTGCGGTTGAAAAAAGGTAGTGGTGAGCTGAAATTAAAACATGTTTTTGATGTTTTAGTTGACTTTAAGGAAGCTTAAGTGGATTATATTTTAAAGACTAAGAAAAACATTAAGCTTACTCGTTGGGAAAAAGAGCACTCTGAGGCTAAGTGTAATAAGAATGGTTTTGGATGGTCTATTTACTGCTCTTATGAGGAATATGTTGGTAAATGAATGGTGAAGCGATATGAAGATGTACACACATGCTCCACAGACAACCGCAGCAATATACTAAATGCAAAAGTGCTCGCTAAGATATACCTAGATAAGATCATAACTGATTCCAACATGAAGTCTAAGGTGATGCAAGATGAGCTCTTAAAGAGACATGGCTTGATCACAACTAATGACAGGTGTAGAAAGGCAAAGGCAAAAGCTTTAAAAATAATTGAAAAGGAGCATGAGGAGCAGTTTTTTAGACTAAGAGACTACCAAATGGAGCTTATAAGGTCAGTCTTTAGTTAGTTTTATCTATACTTTCATTGTTTAATGTTAGTATTCTTTTTCATTGTTTAATGCTAATATTCATTTGTTTACATTGCCATTTGATTTTTTTCCTAGGTTTAATGATGATTTTACAATTATTTTGGACACTTACATGGAGAATGATAAAGAGTATTTCATGCGGTTTTATGTCTGCTTTGGGCATTAAAAAGACGTGGAAGACATGGTGTCATCCCATATTTGTACAAGGCGCATGTTTCTTAAAGTGCACACTCAAAGGCCAATTGCTTGCAGCCGTGGGAAGAGATGCTAAGGGGCATGTACCATATTGCCTAGGTTGTAGTTGGCTTATAAAACAAAAAGAATTAGACTTGGTTTATCCATAAGCTAAAGACGAATTTAGAGTTAGGAGAAGGTCTTGGATATACCATGAAAAAGGTGAAATTCCTTACTTTTTAGTACATATTTACTCGGATATTGTATACATATATTGAGTTTGTTTATTTAAATGCTTTGTATAGGGTTTGTTGAATATTGTGAGTCATGAGCTGCCAAGTGTTGAGCACATGATGTGTGCTAGGTATATATATGCCAATTTGAATAATCATTTTCCTCATCAGCACGATATGAAACGATTCTTTTGGCCACTTGCAGAAAGCTATACTCAACGAGAGTATGAGGCTAATCTCGATGTTATAAAGGGTTATGATATGCGAGTGTACGATGTTGTCATGGAAAAGAATCCAAAGAACTGTAGCATCACCTTTTGCACAAAAAATGCTTCATGTGTGGATGTTCATAACAACATCAGCGAGTCATTCAACAATGCCATAGATCCTGCTAGGTACTTTCCTATGGTCGAGATGTTGGAAACCAAAAAGAGAAAATCTATGTTTCAGAATGACTTGAGAAAACTAAGGCTTTGTGATATCAGTCGAGGTTCACACCGGAAACTATGGAGATGCTAGATTTGGAGTAGGAGAATGCAATCAAATTTTGTAGAATGGTACCAGGGTCTGATGGTAGGTGTGAGGTGCTTGAATTTGGTCAGTCAATTGGTATCAACATGCGCACCAGAGAGTGTGCTTACCAAAAATGGCAAGTGGGTGAAGTGCCTTGTTGCCATGCTTTAATGGTAATGCTAGAGAAGAAGCTTAATAACGAAGATTAATATCGGCTTGGTTTCTTAACACAAGGCAGCATCATATATAACTGAGACTATAAAACTTGTTAATGGGATGCATTTCTGGGACAACACTGGGTCGGATATTTTACCACCTCATAGTATGGTTGTCAACATTGCAGATCGTAGGGGAAGAAAACCAAAGCCAAAGAGAAAGAAAGCAAGGTATGAGTCACCTGTCAAGAAGGTTACCAAAAAGAGGATAGTTATACACTGTGGAAGATGTGGACATGATGGACAGAATGCACTAAAAGTGCACTAATACAAGTGTTCACAATAGTAGACCAAAGAAGAAGACAAGAAATGCAAGAGACGATGGATATGAATCTGGTCAGGAGTCTATTAATTTGGACTTGGGTGAATTGCAAACTCAACCAACACAAAATTAGGAAGCATAGTGAGTAATATGCTTTAGTTTTCTTGATACTAATTGAGTTTTATGATTTAGTGTTAGACGTTTTTCATGAGTAATGACATGATGTTTTAGTTTCAAGTTTTTGAAACATGGTAGGACATGTTTTTGGAGCATGGTAGGGAAGGTTTTTGGAGTTGTTGAAGACCAGTTTCTATCAACGATTTTGAATTTTAAAATTCATGTTCTGTTTTTAAAAGACATTTGGTTGGATTTGGAGTATTGTTATCTTAGCTTTGATTGATTTAGCAGACTTGAAATTGTTTAATCAAACAGCTTGAAATCAGTTCTAAACCCTAATTTAATCCCACTTGCTTCCATCTTGTTTTTGTATTTTTTTTGAAGACAATTCTCCAAAATGTTGTTGTTTCGTGTACAATAGCCATATTAGATGCACTTAAGCCACCTCATTTGCAAAGTTTATAGTAAACAACTATTAGATGGTGGATTAACGTTTGACTTACAAGGTTACCGGTCAATTAAAAATTCGGCCATATTTTGTCTTGTTTAAGTCTGTTATTTGAATTACGTAGTAGCTCATTATTGAAAAAAGTCAGGAGAAAGAATTCGTGTATGTATCGACGCGACGAAAAAAGTATACGTGGTTTTTGGCTGTTTTCCCGGGATAAGTGCATGACCATTATTTTTTACGCTTTCTCTTTGTTAGAGATATATTGCAGATCATGATATTAATTTATTATTTTGTAATGTGTTGATTAAGTGTGAATGGTGGTATAAGTGCAGTTAGTCCTACATTGAAGAGACTGCTTTATTCCTGGCATCCATTCAAACTCATTACATAGAAACTTGATTTATGAACCCGCCATTGTAACACAATATTAACAAAAAAGAATACATTATTTATTTATATTTATTGTTTTTTTATATAATTGGAGGATTTAATATCTACGTTCAGACTAATTTGAATTTTTTCTTTGTCAACTCAATATTATAAAAAGGTAAAGAACAAGAGTTTACATCATACGGATGACAAATTTATATAAATTTATATATACTCTTAGTATAATTCTTGAGATTTATATAGATTTAAATTTTTTGTTAGTTAACATACATACGAATGATAAAAATGTTTTTTCAGTTAAGAGAATTCGTAGCAAAAGGATAGTTATAACAAATTTGTAGCCAATTGGATTAACTCGATTTAACCAATTGGATTAATGGTTCGAGTTCATAGCTGTGATTCTATTGACCAATAATCAGTTACCTTAACGGTTTACGTTTTTCTTTTCTTGTGGAAGTGTTCTTATCAATTGTAGAATCTAGCATTAGCCAATGTTGTATTTGCTGATTTTTTTAAAATCCTTTATTATTAAATTATGTATTTCAATATACATTACGTGTTATTGGTTAAAAAATAACAAATCTACAGAATTTTTTGACAATAGATTTTGGTTTATTTGATCACTCTTTTATGACTAATGGAAATCAGATATGTTTCCATCAATATTATAAAATCCGAATTATAATAGATAACCTGATATATCTTCGTCGTTTTAGGAAGAAGTATTTTTTCCTCCGTCGCTCTATGGCTTTCTGATCTTATCTCTGCTCTTACATAACTCACCTACTCTTACTATTTCTTCTTCATATCACAATGGTGTTCTTAAATAGACTTTTTCTTTTTTTTTCATATCTCATAGTTATGTAACTGAAATTTGTTTTTTTTGTTAATATTAGCCGGTATAATAATCAAATTTATAGGTTTATAATGTTATTTGTTTCTGTTGCATTTGCAAGAATTTGGCTAATGGGTCGGTTATTAGCCCAATGTTGACAAAATAAAATAAGATCCTTGAGTATGTAAAATGACACAAAAGTCCAAAAAATAAAAATGTAAAATGAACCAAATACAAATGATTAACGAAAGGCCCACCGATACAAACATAAATGTGTACTATGTATATATATACACACACATAAAAACATGAAACGAAACAGAGCGATTAAGAAAAAGCATCGACGCCTCTCAAAAGCTTTGGCCGAATATAACGGTAGTGGCTGATTACACAAACCAAAAACCAAAAAAGATAAAACATGCCCAACCACTACTAACCCTCGTCTCTCTAAAATAAACCCAAATCTCTCTCTTTCTCCAAATCAACAATCAAAATCATTCCTTTTTTCAATTTGGCGCTTTTCCGATTTTGATTTTTACTTCTCAGCCGGCGATATGTCCGCCGCAGGTGCAAGCCCTTTGGCCGTTGCACCATTAACTTCCGGACCCACCACCACACGTCGCCGTGTCGGAGATTCTCTCGAAACTACTTCCGAAAGACCTTCCATTTCTTCCGATTACTGTAACAATACAGTTAACATCGCCGTTTCTCCGGATTTAGACGACGGTGAAAACGGTGGCGCGTGTTCTTCACCTTCTTCGATTGGTTCATCTTCAAGCGGATCCCATTATCACCATGATCATCATTATCATCACCACCACGCGACTATTAAGTACTTTCTTCTCCGTAAACTACGGTTACCGTTTTTATGCGATGGTGGTGGATCAACGGCTGTGATTGGTCAAGGGTGGTGGTTATGTTCTGGGAGAAATGTTGGCCGTCGGATCTTGGGTCTTCTTATGATTCTCGTTGTTGCTTCTCTCTTCCTTCGAGTCTCTCTTATGAGTGGGAGAGTCGTTGACCATGCTCATCGGAGAGATTTGAATGAGCTTGTTGTACGGACGGTACATGATGATTGGTCGATGGCTCAACGAGCAATGACTGAGAATGTTGCTTCTTCTAAATCAAGGCTCGTCCTTGAGAACCTTCCCGTGAGTTTTCTTTTTCTTCCTTGCTATTTACTTTCCCGAGAAAATTTGTTTTTTATAGCTATACGCGTTTCGGATTTTCTTATTGATTGATGTTTTATTGAGGAATATCGAATTCTAGAATTGGATTAGTCATTTGACCAATCAATGCTTGGTGATCAGTTTTGTTTTTATCAATTTTTAATTAAATTTCTGTTTTTTTTCTCGAGAAAATCAGACGGGAAACAAGTTTTGAGCTTTCTGATCAAAACCCAGAAACCATCGAAACCCCATTTTGGAATCTCTTTCTTAACTTTGCTGAAAAAATTTCGATCAAAGATCGGATTATGAACCAAATTTCGCGCTCTCCTTTTTATTTTCTCGGGAAAAAATGTATTAGACAAAGTGGGATAGGTGACGTAGAAGACTACGTGGAATTCTCGGAATTTCACTAACTAATCAAATCTTTTTGGCTTTACCAATCAAAATCCCTTTCCATTTTCTTAGATTCGTTAAATGAATATGAGGAATAATAGTCAATGAAAATGAGCTGCCTTTGTATGGTGTGGATCACCAGTTTCCTTAGTTTCCATTGACCTTGAACTTGTTATTATTGAAACCGATGCATTATTGATTAATTCAGACGAAAGGATCTGAGATTTTGTCTCTTTCTGCCCAAATCTGGTAAATTACGAGCCTTTATTTGGAAGGATCTTAAATGTTAAAAGTCTTTTGGGTTTTGCAACGTTTTAAAATTCTGATTGCCATTTATGAACTTTGACTACAATTATAACTTCGTTTGTCTTTAACGTATGAAGCCAAATTTACTTATCTGTCTGACTTAATTATCCGGGGATTTGGGTCTGTTTTTGTATAGATTCTAGAAATATGGCAGAAACCTGAAAGCGGAAACTATCATCAGTGTATGACACGTCCAAAGAACCGTTCAAGTAAGCTTTATCTTGCATATACTGATTCTTTAAGTGAGAGTTACAGTTTCTGGTTTTCTGAATATTGTGTTTGAATCAGGGCTGCGCAGGAAAACCAATGGTTATCTTTTAGTACACGCGAATGGCGGATTGAATCAGATGAGAACTGGGGTGAGTAAATGTCCAAAGTATTTTACATATATTTGATGTTTAGTTCTTACCTTTCTTTATTGATGTTCAAATAAAATGCAGATATGTGACATGGTTGCTGCTGCAAAGATTATGAATGCTACCCTTGTTCTTCCTCTCCTCGACCATGAATCTTTCTGGACTGACCCGAGGTTTAATTTTATTTACTTTGCACGACAAAGTATTCCCCAAGAAAAGAAGTAGAATTTGAAGAATTATTCTTTGTCATTTGCAGCACTTTTAAGGATATTTTTGACTGGAGACATTTCATGAACGTATTGAAAGATGATGTTGACATTGTCGAGTACTTGCCTCCCCGGTATGCTGCCATGAGACCTCTCCTCAAGGCTCCTGTTTCTTGGTCCAAGGTCTGAGCTTTGTTTCCACCATTCTCACATGGATTTTCAATGGTAACTTGTGGTTAAAAGTTATGTGCTTTATTGCAGGCTAGTTACTATAGAAGTGAGATGCTACCGCTGTTGAAAAAACATAAGGTGATAAAGTTCACACACACGGATTCACGCCTGGCCAACAATGGCCTGCCACCATCAATCCAACGACTGAGATGCCGTGCTAATTACCAAGCATTAGGCTACTCTAAGGAGATTCAGGAATTTGGGGAAGTTCTAGTTAATCGGTTACGAAACAACAGTGAACCCTTCATTGCTCTGCACTTAAGGTATTGTGAAGTTTCTTTTGCATCTCTCATTGTATTTGTTAAGACATGGGTTAGTTGAAAAATGAGAATCTGAAATGCAGATACGAGAAAGATATGCTTGCCTTTACTGGCTGCAGCCACAATCTCACAGCTGAGGAAGCTGAAGAGCTGAGAATTATGAGGTACAATGTTAAACATTGGAAGGAAAAAGAGATTGACAGCAGAGAGAGGCGGATCCAAGGTGGTTGCCCTATGTCTCCTCGAGAAGCAGCCATATTTCTCAAGGCAATGGGATATCCATCGTCCACGACTGTATACATAGTTGCTGGTGAAATCTATGGTGGAAACAGTATGGATGCTTTCCGAGTAGAGTACCCAAACGTTTTTGCTCATTCAACCCTAGCAACTGAAGAAGAGTTAGATCCCTTTAAGCCATACCAGAATCGTCTGGCTGCACTGGATTACATTGTGGCACAAGAAAGTGACGTTTTTGTGTATACATATGATGGGAACATGGCTAAGGCGGTACAGGGGCACCGCAGATTTGAAGGATTCAAGAAGACTATCAATCCAGACAGGTTTGAAGCAATCATTAGAATTCCTTGTGCAATTGCCTTGTTTTTTTTTTGAAGTTTTGCTTACTGATAATGGAGAGACTGTGAATGGCAGGTTGAATTTTGTGAGGCTGATAGATCATTTTGACAATGGTGTGATGTCCTGGGATGAGTTTTCTTCAGAGGTGAAGAGATTACATAGAAACAGGATTGGAGCACCTTATGCGAGACTACCCGGTGAATTCCCTCGGTCAGAGGAGAATTTCTATGCAAACCCACAACCAGATTGCATCTGTAACAAGTCTCAGCCTCAGCAACTTTGGAAGAACTCAAGAGTGACAGATCAATGGAAGAAGAGTGCTTCAAGATAGAAGAAAGAACACAGTGAACGCTATACAACACACTGATTCAAACCATTATTAGCCTTCTTGTACAATATAGGAAAGGAAGAAGAAGATCTTGGAAGATCCATACATATGTGTAGAATTGATTCCAGTATACACAGAAGAATCAAAGATGTAACATGTTTTGTTGTTCCTTTTGTGTCTCTTCAGAGCAGCTGATTAGAAATCCCAATAGAGATTTGAGTGATCCTTACAAAGCAGAGCATGATTCGTGCTTTTTATTGGTTCATCATTATTCTTTCATCATCCCATTGTTGTTTGTTATTAGTGTGACCTCAAAAATTCATTGTAACATCAGAGTACGAATTATACATGATGCATTGATTCCTGCAAATTTCGTCTCGGCACTTTCACCAAGAAGATTCTCAAGCTTTTATGTTTATTGCTTTTTTACATGCTTTCTTGACTTCTTGTTCTCATTCTCACAGATAATTGGGTCGTGACCCGAATGCATTCGAACCGGGTCAACCCTTGAAAAATAAACCCGGTTCTGTTTGTTTTTGTTTTTTTTCTCCATTGATGGTTAAAGTTAGAAATACGAAAAACAGATCGGAGGCTTCGTGAACTTCATTCAACACGATCTCACCCTCAAACCTAAATTTCAATTCTCAGCTTTGTCGATTTCAACTCACCTGTAAGTATCTCTCTCCTCCTTCTTCCGCTGCTAATCTCTCTCTCTCTCGAGCTGCTGATTTCCGGCGGGGTGACACTTACCCGTAAAATTGCGCTTCGGACTTGAGTCAGCTCTCAGTTTTCTGGCGATTGAGCCTATTAATGAGTCATTTTGGTTAAAAATTGATCCTTTTTGTTGTGGAATCGTTCCTCGATACAGGTTAAGCTGGTTTTGAGATTTGGGGTTTATTTATTTAGGAAGATCAATCAATCAGTTTGCTTGAATATTACAAGGAATCGTGAATCTTTCGATGAACTAATGATTATTAGGATTTGTATTTGAGCGTCTCTATTTAGACGGATTTGGATTATTAGAGTTTCTGTTTTATATCATCTTTTGTTATGAATTAAAGCCATAGACAGACTGATTGCAGATATTTTTGCCAGGACATTCAAACAAGTTTACTTTACTTGGTACGCAGACATCTGCTCTATGTCTGAAATTCCCTCTTATAGCGATTTTTCACATTTCTCTTAGATCAACTATTCCGTATGAGCCTCATGTAAAAAGTATCCATGGTTTCAGCTATTGAGCATGAGGATCAAATTTTCTTAATCTAAATACGATTTGATGTTTGAAGTTTACACTATCTGAATCCATATAATGAGGAAACCATGTCTAGTGTTCTAAGCTCTAGCGAACTTTATTTTGGAGATGCTTAGAATTTCATTGCGAGGTAAGGCTGGAAAACTGGCAACAGTTTTATCCTTCCAAACACGAAAAATCATGATAAACTAGGACCTCTCAAGCTCACTGCAGAGGCTTGTTCATATGTTGGAATTAAAATTAAGATCATCCTCTTGCCTATGTTAATGGATTACAGTGAACCACTCATGTTGACTGTATTCAAGTCGATTGATGGTTAAGCTGTGTATGTATATTTACACTCTTTTTATGAATGATCTTTGATCATTCTCGGTTGCTGATATGTTGCAGAGAAATCATGGGCTTCTGGACACTGATGGAAGGTTTGCTACTATTTGCAAACGCATTGGCTATCCTTAACGAAGACCGTTTTCTAGCTCCCAAAGGATGGACGCTTGCTGAACTACACCAAACCGGCAAAAGAAACTCTCTCAAAGGCCAAATCATTGGTCTCATCCACGCCTGCCATTACATGAGGCTTCCTCTGATGCTCTTTAACTTAATTGTCATTGTTTTTAAGCTTTTCTCTGGTTAAAGTCCTTTCTCAGTGAATGTGCAATACAAGCAATTCTCGAACGTCTTCTTGACCATTGTAAGATTAAGCAATTTGTTTTCGATTACTTCATTCTACAGAAAATTAAGATTAAAGGCTAACATTGTATACATTATTCCTTCTGTTCATTTTTACTACAAACACAAAGTGAAATATGAAAGCTTTTGAGAAAGAGAGACTCTGCTTGCCAGAGCTCTATGTGTCAATCTTATTAAATAATCAAGCATTCAAAGATTGTTACAGAGATTTAAGGTAGATCCTTTATTCTAGGAAACTTATACAAGATATTGCAACAGAATATTCTATATTCTATTACTCCCCCGCAGTTGAAGCGATGGTCTTGGAACAACGCCGAGACTGGATTTGAACTGATTGAAGAGTTGAGTAGGTAGACCTTTGGTAAAGATGTCCGCATACTAGTGTTTGGCGGGGAACATGTAGAACTCGGACCTCGCCTTTAGCGACCTTTTCGCGAACAAAATGTATGTCTATCTCTCTTTTTTTTTTTTTTTTTTTTTTTTTTTTTTTTTTTTTTTTTTTTTTTTTTTTTTTTTTTTTTTTTTTTTTTTTTTTTTTTTTGTTATTGGATTTTGCAGCTCGAGAAGTAGGTTGTGTAGCCAACAAGTTTCTGACACCGCGTTTGCAACAGCTTTGTATTCCGCCTCTGCACTTGACCTTGAGACTGTTGCTTGACGTTTGGCAGACCAGGAGATTAGATTGTCGCCTAAGTAAACACAGTAACCTGAAGTCGATTTCCTTGTGCTCGGACAGCCGGCCCAATCCGCGTCTAAATACGCTGTGAGCTGCTGTGAAGTGGCTTTTGTGATGTGCAGGCCGTGCGCTGTAGTACCTTTTATGTATCGTATGATGCGACGTAAGGCATGGAGGTGTTGTTCTCTCGGATCATGCATGAATAAACACACCTGCTGGACTGCATATGTTATGTCCGGGCGAGTGAAGGTGAGGTACTGCAGCGCCCCAGCCAAGCTGCGGTAATGTGTAGGATCAGCAATCTTCGGTCCTACATCAGCGCTCAGTTTTGAACTCATGTCCACTGGTGTAGCGATCGTTTTTGCAGCCGCCATGCCTGCACGAGCTACAATGGTTGCAGCATAGTTTGCTTGATGAAGAAACATACCTGATGAAGTTTTCTCCACCGCCACTCCTAAAAAATATTCAAGCTGCCCACTGTCCTTCATAGGGAACTCAAGTTTGAGTGTTGATATTATCTGCTGCTGTAGGTTGCAAGATGATGATGTGAGAACTATATCGTCAACGTAGAGCAAGAGATATGCAATGTCATTTTCTTTCCTGTAAATAAACAGAGAATTGTCACTTGTACTTTGATGAAATCCCATTTTTTTGACATAGTTTGCAAAGCGAGCATTCCAAGCACGAAGTGCTTGCTTTAATCCATATATTGCTTTATGTAGAAGACACACATAATCTGGATTATTGTGATCAACAAAACCTGGTGGCTGCCTCATATACACAGTTTCTTCCAAGTTGCCATGAAGAAAGGCGTTTTGCACATCCAATTGTGTAACCGGCCAGTTTCGCTCCACAACTAGATGTAGGACTGTCCGAATGGTTGCAGGTTTCACCACAGGACTGAAAGTCTCATCAAAGTCAATGCCATGCTCTTGAGTCTTGCCATTTGCGACCAACCTGGATTTGTATCTAGACAAAGATCCATCAGCATTACATTTTTCTTTAAACAACCAAATTGAATTCACAACATTAACACCTTGAGGCCTTGGTACCAATGTCCAAGTCTTAGTCTTAATTAAAGCATCATACTCTTTAGTCATTGAAGGTTTCCAATTAATGTCGTTTAAGGCTTGCTTATAGCTTTTTGGAAGTGAAGAGGTGAAAGAGGCAGCTAGGGATAGGATTTGTTTTGGCTTTCGAATGCCATGTTGTAACCGAGTAACCATTCTTGGTTGACTTGCAACAGTGGGCCGAGTGGGTGGTGGTGTGATTTGTGTTGTTGGAGCAACATTGGGCGAGATAAGAAGCTGTTTTTGCTGAGGTGAAGGCTCAGTGTGTGTGTCACACGGCTGAGTTTTGGCTGGAAAAAGTGTTTCGGCTTTGTATGGGAACTGTGTCTCATCGAATGTAACATGCCGAGAGATCACAATTTTTCTGGTTTTGAGATCCATACATCGATAGCCTTTGTGTAGGATCGGATAACCTAGGAATAGAGATGGGGCTGATCGAGGCTGCAGCTTATTAGTGAGATTAGAGTGTGGGAAGCAAAGACAGCCGAACACCCTAAGGTGTGTGTAGTTCGGCTGTTTCTTGAATAAGAGAGTATAGGGAATTTGCATATTAATAGCTGAGGAAGGTAAGAGATTAAGAGTGTGTACCGCCGTGTTTAATGCCTCTACCCAAAAAGAGGAAGGAAGTTTAGCTTGAAAGAGAAGTGTTCTTACAACATTTGTGATTGTTCTTATCATTCTCTCAGAACATCCATTTTGTTGAGACGTATAAGGACATGAAAATCGAAATTGTATGCCTTTTTCTGCAAAATAATCATGAAATTGAGTATGATTATATTCCCCCCCCCCCCCCCCCCCCCCCCATTGTCACATTGAAGTGATTTTATTTTTGTGTGAAAATGATTTTCGATATAAGTATGAAATTGTATGAATTTCGAAAATACATCACTTTTTTTTCGAAGAGGATAGACCTATAAGAAATGAGAAAATTGATCAAGAAACAAAACATATTATTTGATTCCCGATAAACTTTGAAGTGGAGCTGTCCAAAGATCAGAATGTATTATTTCAAAAGGACTAGAAATAGAAGAAATCGCAGAAACAAAAGGTAGTCTAATGTGCTTGCCAAGTTGGCAAGCTTGACAAGTTGGAGAAATCCGATTTTTACAATGCAAGCTATTAGACCGAACCAAAGATTGGAGAGTCTGATTATTTGGGTGAGCTAATCTCTGGTGCCACACATCTGAAGGTAGTGACACAAACACGGACGGTTGGGACTTAGCTTTATTTGTGGTGGAGCTGAATGGATATAAGTCTCCCGTGCTCTCACTGCGGTGTAAAGTCTCCCTGGTAAGAAGATCATTTACAGAGAAACCAAACGGGTCAAATTCTATGGAGCATGAATTATCTGTAGTAAATTGTCTTACAGATATGAGGTTTTTAATAATTTGTGGTGCAACAAGAATATTGGTTAATGTGAGGGGGCGTGGTGTTTTAGTAAGGATTAACGACCCGGAAGCAGCAACTGGTATGCAACTTCCATTGCCAACAATGACTGATTTTTTGATGCTAGAATTAAGATTAGAAAGAGAATTGATACCTGCCCCTGATGTTAAGTGTGATGTCGCTCCCGAGTCCATGTACCACTGATCAGCTTCTGGTTCCTGTAGCGTATTCGTTGTGAACGCTTGTGCTGTTTCTGCAGTCGGTACAGGTGTGTCGTGATGTGTTGTTTGACTCGGTGGTGGCTGATAATTTGGTCGAGGACCCAGCAGTCCGTTCTGATTCATGTTGTAGGGCATGTTTGGCTGTTGGAATTGCCACAGGTTCCACATCTGATACGGGGAGGGCCAGAAAGGTGGTGACCAATTTGGATACGGAAAAGGTGGTTGTCGATTGTTGTTATACTCTGATCGGCCACGACCCCTGCCCCTGCTGTTTCCTCTACCTCGTCCTCTGTAACTTTGAGAGGAAACATAATTATCAGTCCGAGATGTTTCAGATTTTTCACTTACAGTGAGTACTGTGGGAGAGGAAGCGTGATCTTGATGAGTCAAATTTGGCTTCGGGAACCGCTTCAGCCTTTCTTCTTCATCTTCGAGCATAGCAACAGCATCATCAAAGGTAGGCATAGGTTGGCGGTGCTTGATAACATTGATTATGTTATCAAATTTTGCATTAAGGCCGTTTAAAACGTACATCACTAGAGTTTTGTCCTGAACTGGTGCGTCGACATTTGCAAGGGAATCAGCGAGCTTCTTCATCTCACGGCAATAGTCAGAGACCTTCATATCGCTGATTTCCTTGGTACGCAATTCATTGTCTAATCGCAGAGCCCGGGCATCTTTGTTGTTCCGAAACTGGTTTTCGATTCTTAACCAGATTTGCCTAGCTGTTGATCCTGTCACAAAGGATCCTTGAAACATTTTGGGAGAGAGCGTACCATATAACCATATTTTGACAATTCCATCTCTCTTTTGCCATTGAATGTCATGGTTATCTGTCGGGATTAGGGTTCCATCTATATGTCCTAGGACATCATAGCTTAGACAGTGTGTGAGGAATAACTCCCTCCAAGCATCGTAATTGCTTTCTTCGAGATCAAGGAGAATGGGTATGTGAGACTTGATATTTGAGACTCCATAGGCTTTGTCCGAGACAATAGGGTTCGGATTTGAAGCAGCCATATAGAATGATGGAGAAATCGAGATTTAGAGGAGGAAGAGAGATGAGATTGAGATCAGATCAGAGGAAGTGTGCTCTGATACCATGAAAGCTTTTGAGAAAGAGAGACTCTGCTTGCCAGAGCTCTATGTGTCGATCTTATTAAATAATCAAGCATTCAAAGATTGTTACAGAGATTTAAGGTAGATACTTTATTCTAGGAAACTTATACAAGATGTTGCAATAGAATATTCTATATTCTATTAAAATAAACAAGTTCTTTGACATCAAAAGCTGCAAACTTTGGATCATTCATTCAACAGGAATCATGACTTCATTGGTCCTGAACGGTGGAAGCGTCCATGGTGGATTATACCTAGCAAGAATGAAATCTCCGGCAACCTTAAACCCATCTTTCTCAAGATCACTCGTAAGCTTCTTCACTTTCTCACTCACCACACCCTCCGAAGCAATACCACTGAATTTAACCACACCGTACTTTCGACCTTCTACTTCCCTAATCACAACCCTCTCATCCGTTGGACGTGGCGCTTCCTCCGCCTTCCTATACATCGACGGCAACAGAAACTGCATAGTCACCATCTTCTTCCCTCCTTCTCCTCCTTCCTTAGTCACCACCGGAGAAGTCATCTCAATCTTCTCGCTCTCCTTAGTGATCACCGGAGCAGTCATCGCAATCTTCTCACCTTCTTTGGTAATCACCGGAGCAGTCATAGCAATTGTCTCCGGTTTCTCATTCTCTGGTTTGCCAAACACACCTATGTACTTAGCTAAAACCTGAAAGCCTCCATCTTTATCGCCTTTAAACTCCGACGCATCATAAGTAACCTCCGCCGCAACAGCCGGTGGATATTCCCGGATCTCATAACCATCAACGGATTTAGCCACCGTGTACTTTGGAGTCTCCACGACGATTTTACCAAAAACCATTCCCATTATGTAAGCTTTACCAAAAACTATTCCCATTGGAGAACTATTATTTATCAGTTTGGTTCTTAAATATGTGGTGAGCATTTCATATGGTCTCTGAATATTAAAATCAATGTATTTATAGAATAAGACGAAGAAGATATCGATAAACCCTAATTCGTATTTTGGCTTTTGGTTGAAAATTCAGAGACGTGACATGTTCATTATTTGCTCCATGACTAAAATTGCAGAAGTAGTTTGACACGTTTCTGGTTTGTGTGGTTCAGAGCATTCCTTCACTACTAAGCTTCTTGTGGAGGTTCTGTTTCCACGACAAAGATGAATGGTTTTAAAACGGCACGAAGTTAGCCTCTTTAAGGATAGCATATCCTTTCCATGTGACGGTTACACATATATCTGTTACCAAACAGAAAATTAGGGTTTTTTCTTTTTCTTCTCTATTTTTCTCGACGACTTATATATATCTCTCAGAGCCATTGATAATGGAAATTTCGTCCGGTTCAACTGAATTTTGTTAGATTAATGTAGATCTAATAGAGCTTTTTTCTGTCGAATAAGATCTTTAGTTTTTCTGAGGTTTTTTCTGAGTTTTTCTTAGATTTGTTATGATGAATCCATGAAAAATTGTTATCCTTGCACTTTGATTACCAGTGAAGAAACAAATGGGGTTTTTCGAATTCTGAGATGCTCCTAAATTATTTTCAATGCTCGATTTTTTGTTTGGCTCCGTGTTTGGTTTTGGATCGATGATTTACGAGTTTTAAAAACTGCGTTATCTATCTGCAAATCTCTTACAACGAGTTGAAGTTAACCATAAAAACCTGAGATCCAATTTTAAGCTTCTTAAAAAGTTTGTGGTTACATTGCTTTGGTTTATGTTTGATTGGTTGTAATCAGATCGATGATGTTATTTACTAAACTGCGTTATCTATCTTAATATCTCTGAAATAGGGAGCTGCAGACACTAAACGGAAAACACTGAGATCTGATACTTCTTTGTTTTACTTTTTGGATTTTGATTCGCTTTGACAAATGAGTTCCTGAACAACAAATTGATGTAAAAATGGGTTGAAGATGACATATAGGAGTTTGAAATTTGCTTATAAATCTGAACGATTGAATAAATGGACCAAATGAAAAGTGTGTACATCCATCACAGCTTTAGTGCTGCTGCAATTGAAGCGTTTTTGTTGTGAATGAAGCGTTTTTGGATGTGATAAGCTCTGCTTGTTATTAATGAAAACATTGCTTCTGAGAAGAAGATACACAGATCACGCAACAAACGATGTGCAACCACCCACTGGAACCTTTGTAAAATGCAATACTAATGATTCCTATTAAAAACTCTCCCCAATCATCAACCAGTGCTAGGAATTGAAATAGAAATACTTTTTGAACTAATTCTAAGCTGACAGTGGAAGCTCTGCAGAATAAGGATGAATGGTTATGCCTCAGACCAACAGACCAATGACATTAGTTTTCTATTATCAACCGTCGAGGAACCAATGGTGAGGTTTATATACATCGAGAAGTGGCCGACCAAGTAGTTAGGAAGTCTATTTCTTTTTGGAATTATGATTCTACTCATCAATTTGTAGTGGCTAAAGAGGGTCAACAGTCTATTTTCTCCTCCTCTCTAATAATTTCAAAAATGCCTACATGTACCCAGTTCTTTGCTTTGTTAAATTTCTCTCTTATATAAGTTTTTAACATATATTTTCTTCTCTCAAACTACTAAAATTTAATTTTCCCCCGATTTTGTTGGTTATCTTGATTCAGCAAATTGTGGTTAACTTTAATTTAAGCATAGAACGAGACTAAAGTGTAGTTGCCCAATTTGTGACCTAATTACAGATCTGCTTAAACTTAATCAAAACTCAATTAAAATTAAACCCAAAAAACCCTATATAATTAATTTATCGCAAAACGAAAAAGGAGAAAAACTCTTTCCAAGCCCTAGATCGACGAATCGACGAAGAATCTTGAAATTGGCTTGAATCTTTGCTGTAAGATCTAATTTTGGCTATGGAGGTGGAGAATTTTGTTGAACCTGAAGGATCATCGCGCAATGGAGGTAAATTTCAGACGATCGAAGATTTGGAGAATGAGATTCGAGATAAGTACAATTCCGATGTGGAAGACCACGTCGTGAAATGCGATGATGCTCCAATCCAACACAACGATGTTCTTGAGAATGAAAGCGAGGACGATGAAGACAATGAAGATGAAGAAATTCTCAGTGAAGACCTCGAAGATGAAGACATAGAAGATGAAGATATCGATGAAGAGAGAGAGTTGAACACAAAGATGAAGACATAGTTAAATATAAACGTAGAAGAAGAAGAAGAAGAGTTGTTCAACAGACAAGAATTCTTCTCGGCTAGAGCATTCAAAGAAGTTGTGTTGGATCATGCTTTGCGGAAGTGTAAGAACATTATAAAAACCTAGTATGATAAAAACAAGCTCTCTTTTGAACGTGTAGGAGTCAAATGTAGTTGGAGAATTTATGCATCAACTAGAGTTGTATTTGAAATATGGGTAGTTAGGAACTTTAAATCAAAGCATAATTTCTATGAGAATGGTCAGTGCGGGCTAATAAAGGTGCATGTGCTAACACAATTATTTGCTAGCAAAATTATGGTCAAAGCTGAGTACTTTATGCTACAGAAAATGAAAGAGTTGCTTTGTCAAAAGTGGAAAATCGATGTGACTAGGCCACAATGTCAATTAGCTAGGAATAAGGCTTTACAATGGATAGAAAAAGAGTGTAATGAACAATTTCGGAGATTAAGAGACTACAGAGCTGGAAATGACTACACCTCTCACAGTTTCATGATCTCACCAATGGAAATAACATCTAAAACTAAGGATATAACAACTCATTTCATCATTTTCCCATTCAAAATCCATAACAATGCTTTCATTCCTCTAAAATAAGTCAATCTCCATTTTTAATTGCAACAGTTCAAGTTCGTTCTTTTGATGCTCAAGACTGATGCTTTATAATTCAATCAAATGCTTTTTAATCTTCTCAATTGAACTGTTCATTATCTTAATCTCATTGAGAACTGCATCGTCCATCCACTTGAATAAGTGTTCTTTAATGGCAAGCTACACAGAAGCTTAAAGTGTGACTACACATCAATGTGAAATTCAATACACATTAATTAATAAAGACATACCTTATTAACATAGGCCAAGTGACAACGATAATATTGTCGACTTGGGTTTAGCTATGACTTCGACGTCCTCAACACATCGGCAGAGCCACACTAACACTTCAAAAGAATCTCGTTAATGTTTCGTCTCCTAAACCAAAAATTCGAGTGACCGGAAGATTGTCCCGATAGATTGCTCATTTTCTTCTCTCTGCTAATTCCAATCATAAACCCATAAGAAATCTAAAGAAATCTATATCATATGTTATTGATCTCGTGAATTAGGTCGTCGAAGATTTCTAAATGTTTAATCAAAGAGGAAGCGAGTAATTGAATCTTCAATCGGGTCGGGTTAATCTCCCACAATGGATCAGGTTAGTCTCAAGCAATTGGTCTTGGTTCGGTTTATTTTAGTACCTGAAAAGAATTCAGGTTTATACCTGAGAGAAAATTAAATTTCCAAAATAGTTAGAGAGAGGGAAATAGATATTAAAAATGTATACAAAAAACAAAAAAAAAGGGTGTATCTAAAAACTTTTAAATTTATTTGGAGAGAAGAGAGAAATAGATCGTTAATCCGCCTAAATGGCTAAATCGCTTGGTTCGTTTAATGAAAGTTTGCTACCGAGCCAAAAAAAATTACGACTTCAAATAAGAAACTTCAAGAATTTATCATGTTTACATGACATAATAATATTAATCAAGAGTGACATATTCCGCACATTACTTACATGATAAATTTAATTTGAAACTAAAAATATATATTAATTTGTATTTTTAATTATTTTAATGCTGATTAACTTTTTAAAATAAATTTGAAGTTATTTTTGGTGTTGGATGTGACCAAAATTCAGGCATAAATTTTTATCGGGCCAAGCAGTCCAAACCGGACGGTCCAATAAGTAAGCGTAGAAGTCTTGAACCGAAAATATATGGTAGGCTTCAAAATATTTTACCCTCTTAACCAAAATATTGGGTTACCGCCACACAGAAAATCCCGGCAAAATTGAAATAAACCGTTTCAAAGCTTCCATAATCTCCCGCTCCTTCCTTCTTCTTATTCTTTTAATCTTCTCTCTTTCTCGCTCTGAACTTTTCATCTTCACAATCGAACTTAGGGTTTCGGAAATATGGCGAGGTCGAACAGACCCAAGAGTTCCGAGCGTGTAATTGGCAAGGGTGAAGTTACTCCGATTCAAGTCGCTTTCCTCGTCGATCGATATCTTTGTGATAATCGTTTTTCAAAAACCCGAGCCCTCTTCAGATCTGAAGCTTCTTCTCTAATCTCCAATTCTCCAGTTCGTGAAGTAAGCATCTGGGAATATTTATTTTTAATTTCTTGATTTGATTTTTCTATTAGTGCCCTTATTATCGTTTTGCCCCTTTCAATTTCTTAGGTTCCGAACAGTTTGATACCCCTAGATGAAATCTTGAATGAATACATCCGACTTAAAAAGGAGAAGATGGTGACAGATCAGGAAAAGGTGATAGTGAATCAAGAGAAAACTCGTGTTCAAAATCTATTGAATGGAATGCAAAATGTGATGAATGCTTATAACTCCGCCGCCGCAGCTCCTCCTCCGGCGATATCTACGGCTGCTCCGACAGATATCCAAGCTATTGCTTCGACTTCTCAACAGAACAACTTAGGCGTCTCTCCTTCAGGTACTGTAGATTTCGTCCGGTTTCTACTCTTTCCGTGACTAATATTTGCAATGATTAGGACCTTAGTTTATGTTGATCTTAATTCCCACATGCTCTAGTTTTGTGAAGATCTTTGAGCTATTACTTGGTTTATCACTGAATATTGGGTTGCAATAGTGTACCTAAATGGTATGTAGGTTACATAGAAATGTTTTCTGTAACATAGATTATAGACTTGGTTATTCAACTTTGCCAATTAGTTGATTTGTTTCCAGAAAATTTTCATCAGAAGGGTGATATATAACTTGATTTGGTTGGTGTTGGCTGGATTTCGTTTTCTGGAACTAATGACATGTCCTTATTCTCAGGCTGCTCTACGTACAAAGCACCTAATCAAATGGCAGTATCATTACCAGGCAACAAAAGAGTTGGGAATTTCACAACACCTTCTATCAGTCAGTCTGTAAACAAAAAGCGAAAGACTAATGAGATATCTTTAGGATCTACTTCTGTTGCTAGGAAAAGTAATTAGTACTGGAGCTATTGCTTTAAATGATTCATTTGATATGAGTCTCCATAACCCTCAATCCTGAATCTGTGTGATTTCTTTCCTTTTCCAGGTATGAAAAGGATTCCACAAGCTGATAAAGTGAATAATTACTTGACATTTCAAGCACCATCGGAAACACAAACGTCTATGAACAACCTTGTAGCTGATGATTCGTCTAATCTTGCGCCAAGTGTGGCAAAGTGTTTGTTTAACAACAAATCAGACTTGTCACCTCCGACCAATTCAGCTTGTATGAGGACACCACAAAAACAAGTATCTAACCAGGGGGATAAATCCATCATTCCCCAGCAAGAAGTTACTCCTACAGAATGCACAATTGTTACCACGGAGAGAATTACTGTCAGCCCTCTCAAACAAATTGCATCTTATACAGTGAAAAGGAGCCATACAGTTTCTTCCTTTTCCCCAGTTAGGTCTAGTATTAAGATGTCTAGCAAAAGAGAGCATGTGAAAGGAAGACTCAACTTCGACGATGCTGAAGCCACAATGCACATAGATGCACCTTCCACTGTTGATCCGGTTTCAAGTTCTCCATCTGGCTCTGAACCAGATTCTGATGATTTACTTGACATTGATTTTTCCAGTATAGATCTCCTGAATGTAAACTTGTCATTTTCGGAGTTTCTGGGCGATTTTGATCTTGGTTGTGAAGGAATGTCAGACCCTTTCCTACCTCAACCCTCAAATCTTCAAATAGAGACTGATACAGGGTAAATTTTTCTTCTCTTGAGCTTGATAAACCATCTGAAAATTCCCAATAATTTGCTATCAATTACTTATTATATGCCATTCTGAATCACAGGTCATCTCCTGAATCAATGAATGCATATCCAGTGTCTGACCAGTTCATATCAGAGTATACATCAACAGCTACAGAGATGATTCAGGGGAAGGAGATGAACACACAAGGTGGGTTTAGTGTAGTCTTCAATTTTACAATTCTGATACAAAATGTTATAGCAGTTTTTACTGATACTCTTGCTGTGTCAATCAGAATTTGACTCAACGTCTACTGTAAAGTCCATAACAAAATCAGTACGAATCGTAAGCCCTGGTAATTACTCTTTCTCACTGTTTATATAGTTATATAAATAACCATACCATTATCTATCCTTTTTCCTTAACTTAGACATTTTTTCTTCTATCTACAGCCAAGAGTTGCAGACAGACAAGTAGTCACAATTGACTGATTCGTTCCTCCGAGTTGACCTAACCACGCTTCTATGTAGTTTGAGAACTTCAATCTTTTATTTTCTTGTGAGAATGCAGCAGCCCTTTTGTTGGCTCTTAGCTAGTTCTAGATGTAAGTTATATACATTCTTAGTTGGTTCTTCTAAGCTTAGTATAGTTTTAGTAGCTGAATTCTCTACATGACTATGGATAATAGTAGAATTAACTTCTCACTTTTACAATTTCATGTCTCTGTTTTCTTTACCACAAAAACCATCTGAATCAAGCCAAGTACTTGTCCACTTTATTTCTGTCTCTACCTAATTTGGGCCACCAGCCAATATGTATCTGGTGAACAAAACATAACATAACATGTGGATACTCGTACAAACAGTTTTTGGTTTTGTATAAACAACTTTTCCAGTTTGAACATAAAACTGTTGAGACAGAGCAACTACTTGTGAATTGTCCCTTTCAATCTTCATTATCAAACAAAACATAAAGAGTCAAAAAAAGAAAAAAAGAATTTTGACAGAATGTATGAGCAACATTCGTACGAGGTGATCTTCAGCCCTGGCCATAATAAGAAACGGGACGGGAAATTATGGGTACGGATTGGGAATGGTTAGTTCGAAAAAAATGAGATTTACATTTCAAATAATTTTCGTTACACAACATAGCGAGAATTTTGGAAAACAGTATGGGAATTTTTAAAACTAAAAATTTACTTTCCGAACTACTCTTAAATTCTTACTAAATCAGAATATTGTGGTACACATACGGGAAAATAGTTTAGGAAATACAAATAATTTAAAAGTAAAAGTATTATTATAAATTATATAATTAATATAACAAAAATAACAACGTTACAAAATATAACAATGTTTAATATACAAAAATACAAAATTACAGTTTTATAATTTGTAAATAAATGATCAACACTACCACTTTTACCCAACATACTAATATATCTATATTAAATCATTTGTATTCATTGTAATGTTAGTAAAAGTTAAATCAAATATTATTTTGAACTTGATCTTAATTATTTGAAACATATATATTATTTGAATTCAATATATTTTAACATTTTGTTAACGTAAACAAATATTCAACGAGAATTATGGGATTCCTAGACCATTCCCGATCATTTTCCTTACCTATTTGGATATTATTTAGATCCAAACGGTAACTTAAAATTTTTCATTTCTGAAAAGTACGGGAACTACGAAACATAAGTGAAACGAAACGGGATAGGAATTCTAATATGCCAAGGACTAGTGATCTTTAACATGTTACTAGCTAACCAGATTTAAAATTTAAATTAAATTTTAGAAAATTTAAGCATCTAAATGCAACCTAAGTAACTATATTGAACTGTTTTATAGAACACTAAAATATAAATAACAAATCATCAGGGATTGATAATTTTACAAGCTCCCAAATGTTCAACATGTTGCGTCTCGTAAATAGAGTTGGTAGTGGTACATATCTCTTCCATTTAAAAGATTATTAACTTATTAATATTGATAGAAGAAAATGCCAAAAAGAAGATTGAAATGAAATAAGAATAGGTATGTCTTGTCCATTACAACTAGACCCACTAAATTGATTAAACTGTGTTGTCTTCTTATTTTATAATTTTTTCATCAAAATTCGTTTGAACTCTTTTTGTTTTTTTTTTCTTTCTTTTATTCCTTTGTTGGCCATGGTGGTTCAACATTTTGACGTGGAAAATGAGATTCCTATTTCTTTTTTAATTATAAGTTTTATGTCTTTAAGAATAATATATATTCCTTGCTTGTTTGAAATATCTTTCTTATTAATCTAAAGTTTTAGATCTGTTTATATGGGTAGCTTCTAACATTAAATAGTACAGCTTTTTTAATTGTTGATACAATATAGTTTCACCTTTAACTACTTAACTTCATCAAACATTTTAGTGGCATGACTTTCGTAATGTTCACATAAATCCACCTGTAAATGCAATGTGTGATTTTTGTGTCTTTTCTAAAAATTTGAGAAATACCAATTCCTATTTCAAATTCTCCATATGTAAAATTACACAACATTTAGAAATCAACCTTTGGTGAAAAAAAAACACTTATGGACCTTTAACTACTCACCATGTTGAGTATGGGAATGAGTGTGATAGTTACACAAAATACAAAAAGATGACTCATAGCTTTATGAACTGTCGATTTTGCAAATGTACAATAAAAAAAAAAGAAGAAGATAAAAGCAATCCGGATGTGATTAAAATTGATCGGAGGCAGGAATGGGTCAAAGTAAATCCAAAAGTGAAAATTATATGATTTAATAACAGAAACACCCTTGCATAATTTCTATCTAATCTCATATCATAACCACAATTAGGACCGAATCGGTTTTTCAATAGCTTATAAATTATGATTACTCTCAAGAAAGAAAAAACAAAAAGATAATACGACGATCCCGCAATATGAGCCGTTGGATATTATGTAATCACGTCGCTTAAACGTTGAACTATCGAAAGTACAGAATCGAACAAAAATCCCTTAATTTTGGTAACAGAGAAACTTGTTACCTTTTCTTTTTCTTTTCTTTTTTTATAAATAGTATGTCATAATTCTTTTTTAAAAAATTAATTAATCGAAGAACAAAATCTTCTTCCTTCGTAATAGTTATCAGTTTCACTTTCACTTCAGTTCATAACCTGCTCCACCACTACTCACTCCTACAATTTCGTTACTCAAATTTCTCTGTAAATTACAAATCACCAAATCCACCAAAAACCATTTTCTTGAAACCCCTTAAATTCTATATTAACTTATTGTGGTTAACAAAAAAGCAAAACCTCTTAAGTTTTGTAATGATGACAGATATCGATTTAGAACAAGGAGGAGAAGCATACAGTTATAACCGGAGGTCGTTCAATGGAAGTGACGTCAGTGTATACTATTCAGACGGTGAAGATGTGACGTCATGTTACTCTTACTTCTACTCAACGACGGGAGGATCGTACGAATACGAAGGAGAGTCAAGGAAAGTGTCGTCGGTGACAAGTTCTTCGAATTTAGATGATGAGGAAGACAGTGAAGCGACGGCTCCGCCGGAGAAAGACTGCCGGATTTGTCATTTAGGAGTCGAAACGAGTGGTGGTGGTGCCATTGAATTAGGCTGTTTGTGTAAAGATGATTTGGCTGTTGCTCATAGACAATGTGCTGATACTTGGTTCAAGATCAAAGGCGACAAGTAATTTTACCACTTTTCATTTTTTAATTTTAGTTTTTTTTTTTCCAACAAATTAACTATTGGATCGACAACAAAACTCGGATCCATCGATTAAGTTCTTCAAATTGAGCTCTTAATTGCTTTTTTTTTACATTCTTTTTTTGTCTGACAATCGAATCAAATGTTCGATTCATAACTCATTCTCGAGGGCTAAACCCCTAACGATATTTGGGCAAATGTGATTTGATGGAATCGAATTCCTGTTATGAATCATAAGTCTTTCCAGGATCAGGATCATGATTAGTGATCTTGAGTCATAAAATGTTTTTTTGTTTCATTTGTTTTAAGACGTTTTATTCGTTAAAAAAATGTCATTGACTTAATTATTCTAAGGAATATATCAAACAATTTTTATTTAGAAGTTGACCCCAAGAAAATATTTATTTAGAATATGGAATATGTGAAGCTTAAGTTCGTATAGATGTTTCTTTTTCAAACGGATTTTAAAAATGGTTGTGGATAAACCACTAAAAATTCACTGTTACTAATAGCTTTATATCCTTGTATTATATATATGGTTTCAAAGTAACATAGATGTTTAATATATTTTGATTGAAACAGAATCTGCGAGATTTGCCAAACGGTAGCCCGAAATGTAAGCGGTGCCAGTGAACTGGTTGTGTTAACGATGGAAGAGAGAGAGTTAAGAAACGGTGAAGACAGTCGTGAAACGGCGGTGGAAGGAGGTGGAGGAGCAGCGACGACGGTGGAAAACAGGTGGCAACCACAGAGATTGGTGAATTTAGTGTTAGCTTGTATGGTCTTTGGATTCTTTATATCATGGCTCTTTCATTTTCATGTTTCATCTTCTTCTTAAGCCCAACATACAGATATGGTCTTGCAATCAATTTACATGAGTTTGAGTTTTCGCATACCTAATTTCTTATTACGTGAGAAAGAAGATACTCATTTTAGTTCAGTGAAGAGGATCTGAATTGAAACTTTTTCTTTAAAAGATGCTCGAACCTGTTAAATAAAGTAACAATTACACATAACAACAACGTCTTCTCAAAAGCTCGTAATAGTTACTTGGGGAATAACAAAATTGACATTAGTAAAAACCAACGTGATTCATCAAAGAACTGAATAATGTACAAGTAGCATTGGCCCAAACTTCTTCTCTATTTTCTGGAGTAATAACCAAAAACAAAAGATTTACCAACTTACAGAATTTTAATCCAAATTTGATAAATCACTGAAACTAAAGAACCACAGGTCTTCATGACGCCATTGAATTGATCGTGTTCTTTCCAAGTTCAATGCGAGTTTCATGCGCCATTCATTGAGTTGTCTGTGTGAACTCCGTTGCTGTCAATCTTCCCGTTCACCTGAGCCCGTGGTCTCTAAACCCCCACCAACAAACACATTTCAGAACAAACTATGGCATTGGTTTATATTGAAAAAGAGAGAACAGATACAGATTCAGATGTATACCCAATCAGCAGGATCAACACCGTTCCCATTCAACAGCTTGTGGTTCTCTTCTTTGGTTCTGTCTTTCGAGACTACTGGAAGCAACACCGTAGTCCGGTCTGGTAGTTCTGTTGAATTGACATTTTCAGAAAGATATGAGAAACCATTCTCCCAAAGATTAAACCAAGTGTTAAATTTCCGTGAAGAGCTTTCTGAGATCAAACCTGGTAATTTCTTGTCCAGACAAAACACCACTAGATTCACGGTGTACCTAAACAAGGGAAGAATCAAAACAACAAGTCAATATCTATCGTTGTATTCAATGGAGTTTTTGTGTTGGGTCAATTTTAATGTTATAGTAAACATACCAAGCAACAACTACATCGACAGTGTAATGTTTACGGGAGGCAATAATTAAAAGGCTCTGCACGATTGCAGTGAGCCACCCAAACAGCTTTATGAACCTATGACATAGTATAATCAGAATGCAGAGATGAGTAATAGAATATCTTTAAGTAGCTGCCTAAAGAAATTTACAAAGATTTACCTTTTAGTGCCGTATTTCTGGTAAGTGCGGACAAAGACTAGCGTAAATATCATGTGCGATGAGAATATTAAGTCTCCACATCCGTACATTACTCCATGAGCTGATGAGATCAGAGTCATCACATCAGAACATAAGCAAATAAATCAATGCGTGTGAACAAAATCTGTGATTAAGGAAATGGAAATATGTAGACTCACGGTTTATTTCGAGCACCTCAAGAGCGCTTTTGGGCCATGGCAACCTGGCAACTTTTGAGCCCTGTAGAAAGTGAGCAAAGTCAAGTTTGACCGATCAAACCCATGCAACCTTTGTGTATGGTTCTCATGTAACTTACCTCGCGACAGTGGTAGTTAGGACCAGGAAGCTGAGTAGAATAGAAAGTTAAAACACGGAGAAACTGGCAGGCCTGAAAACAGAAACATCGACAAAACTTCAATATTAAAAAGACAATGTAATCTCAGCAAGCTTAAACTACGGTATCTAGTAAAGCAGAGCACTTACAACTAAGAATGCTAGAACTCTGCACCATATCAACACGGTGTATATCTTTTTGCTTTTCAGGATGAATGGATGGAAAGTCCACTGCGATAAAAGCTCAGGGTATTAATATTGAGATATAGTAATGTAATGGCAGCTAGACAACATTTTCAAAGTACAGTTTCAGCTATTGCCAAAAACATATTACTATATAGAGAGCTAGTGTGTACATAAATTTTAAAGTTACGAGGAAACTATCAAGGTCGAAAGACTCACCAGGAAAAATGAAACAAACACACTAGTGAAAACGGTTTCACTTATGTAGCTTCTTTCTTGACCAAGCTCCTGTACAGTGTAACACCAAAGTAATAAGACATCTATTGTGATCCGATGAACAATAAGCTCAGAACTGATCATATGTTAAAATGCATGAGAGTCAAACCGGCAATAGAAAGAATCCAAGATCCTGAAGAGTCGGTCCCGCGCGATGAATATAATGAACTCCTTTAGCAGCTAAACCATGGATGTACTGCGCATAACAAATGCATTTATATACAGTTAAAACAACAGAAAAGGAAAAAGGAAAGAAAACCTAAGAGGTAAAAAGCTACATTGTTGAAATCAAAACAAAAGCCATGACACATGTTTCTGCTGAACGAGCTAACGCCTGGGTATTAATTATGTAGCCAAAAGCACAAGCTTTCTCTGAAAAGTTACTATGTATAATAAAACAATGATCATGTTCTTTTACACTAGCATAAGTTTTCCATCTCAGACTTCAACAAAAAGAAATCGTAGTCATCATTAACACTAAGCATAAGAAACAACGATCCAACTAGAATTTTAATCTGAATCTGTCGAGTATCATTTCAAACTGACAACAAAAAAGCTTCTAAGTTTCAAATCAGGGGAGATAAAAGTGAGTGAATCTCACATACCAAAGTTCTTACTAATGAATCCAAGTTAAGTCGGGAAATAGAATTTAGATGAGAACCTGACAAATTAGACCAGCAAGAAGATATTTCCAGTTCTCAGCGAGAAGACCGATCTCCGTTGTTATTTCAGAGCAAAATCTCTTCCATAGCTACAGAAAAAAATAAAAGTAGCATATTAGGCATATTAGCCAAAAATCTGGAAAACCCAGAAGTCGAATGAGGAGACGAAACGACGAACCTTGGAAGATTCGCGACGAATGTAAAGTGTCATCTTATTCTTTTTTGTTGATGATGTTCTTGTCGTGTGTCAATAAGTTCCATAAGTACTTCAGAACCCAACAAATTGGGTCAACATCATCAACCTCAACAAATATTTAACCCTAATCAATTCTAAAGTCTCGAGCTTGTCGCCGGAGAAAGGTCGGACTTTTAGCCGAACCTAAATTCGGGGTCAACGATCTGAGTCGGTCAAGCCAAGATCTGAGAAGAAGAGATGCAACGAAAGGAAACAAAAGTAAACAGGGAGAGATCTAAGACAAAAGTATAAAGAAGATTAAAACTTTGTAAGTAGAAGAAAAGAGAAAAGAGATTTTCTTTAGCAGAATCTGAGAAACGAAGCCATAGATTAAAAAGGCGAGTTCAACACGGAGAAACGGTTGAATTGAAAATTAAAACTAAAAACAAAATAAAATTCAACCTTCAAGAAGAAATTTACAGATAATTATTTCTACAAAACTGGAAAAAAAAAATACGTTTCTTTCTTATTTCGAATGTAATTTAATAAAGTCAAAACATATGTTTGCATAATTGTACGCTTTTTCCATGTTTGTTTCTAAATTTTATTAACTAAATAAGTAATTAAAACTAACTAAAGGAATATGTGAACAATACATAGAAGTATTTTACAGGAATTCTTTTCTAGTTTTGAAAATAAAAGAAGATTGCACAAAGAAAATAAGGTGGCTAGAGAGACTAATTGCTAGAAAAGTCGTAAATGTCTTCTTAGGAAACTCAATCTATCAATTATAACTAGAAAAGTCGTAAACATTGGTCTTCCAAATATCATGAATTATGTTTTTGAGGATTGATTACTAGTACAAAAAGTTATTTATACTCTTAATTATTAGAGCTAATAATTTGATTGGAGCTTAAAATAATAACTTTGTTGTTAAAAGTTAGGTTGAAATTAAAACTTTTACAAAAAAAAATTAGGTTGAAATTCTAAAATGCTACTCTTTATACATAAAAACTTATGTTAGAATAACATTAATATTTTGGTCATTTCAGAATCCTGTTTTCCATTATTTGTCTTTACACTCATTTTGCTATTCTAAAAGGTAAATCATTGGTCATGATTCTTGATAGATATTTTCTCATCACAATGAACTTTTTGATGTTTTAATTCAACAAAAGAAGTTATCTATTTATATATATATATATGTATATATAAATAAATTCATTAGCAAAAGATCAAAAAAATTCTAGGTCGGGTTATAACTTAGAAATAGGAAACAACTTCGACGGCTCTATTAGAATTTTCAAAATTCACAGAAAAAAATGAATTTTACAATAACACTAAAAAGTAGTCAATGGTCACGAGATGACCCACCATCCATTGTGGCGTTGTTGACGCTTTATTTTAAAATTTGAAATGGTTAATATCGAGGGATTCAAGCCAATAGTGGCCAGTTTGCAACTTCAAAAAAAATATTAGAAACAAATTTTAAAAATTAATTGTGAAAAGCCAACACGTGGAAGGGTTTGATTTGGAGGCAGCATGTGGGTAGGGTAAAGCAGCGAAGCATGTCTGTCAAATATAAATCCTCACATGGCCTCACTTGTCTATTATAAACTGTCATTTGTATAACCAAGAGACTCTTTATGATTTCGACCAGACACATCAAAGAACTCTGTTTAGTCATCTTTGGACAGCCTCTTTCGTAAGAAGCCTTTCCTTGGCTTTTTTTTGTCTTAGCCCGAGAGACTTTGAACCTATTATGATTCTCCTCTTTTTCTTTGTTTACTCGTCGTACTTGTCATTGAAGTTGGCCTTTACACCAAAACCAGAACTAAGTTAAAGATGATAAAAAGAAATTACACTTGTATTGTCAAAAAGCTTTTTGTTTTTACCTCGATGGCCTCAACTCTCAAGCATTTTGCTTAACTCTAGTTTGTCCTCGTTTTTTACAATAGTCAAACACAGCTTTTTGGTGAAGAATTTCAAGTAACGAAACATTATTAAGGAATATTATCTCCTAAGTTATAAATAATCATCTCTAATATATAAGAATCACAACCCACGATTTAATGTCCAAGCCTATCCAACAAAAGTTGGTCTAACTATCGACAACACATGTCCAAATTTTTTCACTCATTGTCGATTGATTTTGAGTTGGAAACTCATAATCTGATATGGTATCATAGCTCATGATTCACTGTCCAACTTGATCCGACCAAAAATGGTCCAATTATCGACAATATATGCCCAAAATTCTCTTCTCATTACCAATTTATTTTGAGTTGAAAATCTATAATTGGCAATAATGATGGTAAAACAGCGAGTGTAAGACCTAAATATTTGGATAAAGCAATAGCTTTTGTAATACCGATTGAAAGCGATATAAAACCATATGAAGGATAATAATACAGAACTGAGATAAGATTTTTTGTTACCTTAACTCAACTAAACGTCCATAAGGCGTTCTGGGCCAAAGGTACATGTTGGACCTGCGATTGAAACAGCAAATTGAAGACAGAATAATTAAGTCAAGAAAACGGAGTCGAAGTAAAGATTCTGAGCTTTAACAATCAATCTGCCGACTCCGGTGCAGAGTTTCACGGAGGAGGTTGTTAAGAGCTTATCTCCGCGACTTGAAAGAACATGCACACCTTCTCTCAAGGTTAATGAAACCAATAATTCTTCATTCAATGATCAAGATCAATCGTTCAAGAAGAAAGTCGGATTTGAAGCAAGAAAATGATCTTCTTTTTTGTCTGTTGTTTTTTCTCCGATCTTCTTCAATGTCTATACTTATATATATATATATAAGCATATGATTTCAATTTACTTGAATTGAACCGGGATTGTGGTTCAATGTAGATTAATTTCGGTTCTGTGGTTCAATTAGTGAAACACTTAACCAACATTCCCCCACATGTGTTACAAATTGTTAACATTCATATTGATGTTTTTCGACTTGAATCAATATAACATCGGTTTCATTAGCTCATCTTTGTTATACTCTTTCGGCTTACAAGTCTCAAAGAACGTATAATCTTTTGTTTACATTTCAAGTGAAATCATAATTGTTCTTGAGTGAGTTGAGTCATTATAATTTCAAAACTAGTCGCAACAAAACTTCAGAGTTGTCCAAGCTCTCCTCAAGTTGAACCTTTTGAACCCGGGTGTTTCAAGTTAATGAGGCTTCATGTAAGGTTTGCAGAGAGCTCAAACTCCAGTTTTTTCAGTCCCATTTCTTTGGTTGTTTCTAGAACTAGTCGTCCACTCAAGCCCTTAGTAAATTGATCTGCAATATTCTTTGCTGATCTAACATATTCCAGTGATAAGACTCCAGCTTCAAGCAGCCCTCTTATCACTTTATGTCTCAGTCTGATGTGCCTTTTCTTTCTGTTATACAGCTTGTTCATCGCCACTGCTAATGCTGCTTGAGAATCACATCTCAATGATATGGAAGAACACACTCCATCACAGCTTGGTAGATCTGACAGTACATTTCTTAGCCACTCAGCTTCTTGTCCTGCCAGTTCTAGTGCAATCAGTTCAGCTTCCATAGTTGATCTAGCTATGCACGTCTGCTTGGTGGATTTCCATGAGATAGCACCACCTGACAGTTTAAATACAAACCCACTAATCGAGTTTATTTCATCATTATCCGTGACCCAATTAGCATCACAAAATCCTTCTAATACACATGAGGTTTTTCCATAGTTCAGTGACCAGTTTATAGTCCCTTTCAAATACCTTAGCAGTCGGTTTATAGCTTTCCAATGAAGGCTGCTTGGACTATGGGTGTATCTACTTAACCTACTCACTGCATACGCTATGTCTGGCCTAGTACAGTTCATTAGATACATCACACTACCTAAAAACTTTGCGTATTTTTCTTGTTTTATGCTGTCTCCTGTGTTTTTACATAGATGAAGTGACGAGTCATAAGGTGTTCTTGCAGAAGGTTCATTCCAGACATCAAATTTCTTCAAAATCTTTTCTATGTAATGTAACTGATTCAGTGCAAAGCCCTCATTGGTTCTCTGCACCTTGATTCCTAGGATCACATTCACTTTGTTTAGGTCTTTCATGGAGAACTTAATGCTTAGAAAAGACTTGGTTTCATTGACTATATGCAAGGATGTACCTAGAATCAACATATCATCTACATAGAGGCAAATGATAATATAACCATGTTCTGCTACTTTACTAAACAAGCAAGTATCTCCAGAATTTAAAGTGAAGCCATTCTCTATCAAGGTAATGCTAAATTTTTCAAACCACTGCTTAGGTGCTTGTTTAAGCCCAAACATGGATTTTTTAAATTTGCATACCTTAGTCTCCTGTCCTTCCACCAAGAATCCCTCAGGCTGGCACATGTAGATCTCCTCATGTAAGTCTCCATTTAGAAATGTCGTTTTCACGTCCATTTGGTGCACCACCAGCTTGTGAGAGGAAGCCACTGCAATCAATAATTTGATAGAAGTAATCTTGGTTACCTGTGAGTAAGTATCAAAATAATCGACTCTATATTTCTGAGAGTAACCCTGGGCCACTAGTCTGGCCTTGAACCTATCTATTGAGCCGTCTGTTTTCAGTTTCCTTTTCAAGATCCACTTGCATTTCATTGCCTTACACCCATTTGGTAAGTCTACAAGATCCCAAGTGTGATTAGCCATTATAGATTTGTATTCTTGGTTGATGGCTTCTTTCCAGAACATGACATCAATGGTTTTCATGGCGGCAGAATATGAGATAGGATCATCTTCTATGAGGAACGTGAATATGAATTCTTCACTTAGTTCATCGTGTTCCACAATATAACTGGTAATGAAGTCTGATCTGAAGTCCTTCTGTGTTCTTATCCTTTTGCTCTTCCTCAGATCTGCATCACATTGATCTAAGATTCTTTTGTCAGAGCTTGGTTTTTCAGTATAGGAAGTGCTGTTTATCTTAAAAGGAAACACATTTTAAAAAAATGTTACGTCTCTGGACTCTATCACATTTTCATGAGATCTAGACTCTGAATCAAAAGTCAGACACCTATAAGCTGCACTGTTGTAGGCGTAACCTATGAAGATTGAGTCTACGGTTTTTGGACCTATGTTCTGTTTCTTGAAACTAGGCAGTCCCACTTTAGCTAGACAACCCCATACTCTCATGTAGTTAAGGTTAGGTGAATGACCTTTCCAGAGTTCGAATGGTGTTTTGGAACAACCTTTATGTGGTACCCTATTCAAGATAAAGCAAGCAGCGAGAATAACTTCCCCCCACAGTGAATCACTAACCCCTGAGCTTAAAATCAAACAGTTCATCATATTTTTTAGTGTTCAATTTTTTCTCTCAGCTATTCCATTCTGCTGAGGAGTATAAGGAGCAGAAAACTCATGAACTATACGCTCAATTATACAAAAGGAATTGAATCTGTCACTGGTGTATTCACCTCCTCTGTCTGAACGAATCCTCTTTATCTTCCTGTCAAGTTGATTTTCCACCTCTGTCTTATACTGTATAAACACATCAAAAGCCTCATCTTTTGATTTCAACAGATACACACGAGCAAATCTGGAAAAATCATCAATGAATGTTATATAGTAGTTCTTCCCTCCTCTACTAGGAGTTCCTCTAAAATTCGCAATGTCAGTGTGAATCAGTTCCAAGAGAGAGGTAGATCTACACACATTTTTGTTAAAAGGTTTTCTGAAGTGTTTAGCTTCAATGCATATTTCACATTTCGATGATTTAGGCTCAGACTTAACAGAGATTAGATTCATGTCCTTTAAGCATTTGATTGACTTTGAGCTAACATGCCCTAGTCTTTCTTGCCAAGAGTTAAAGACACGACACATAAGCAAGAGACTCATCTTTATTCACATTTATGGTTTCAAGTAAAAACAAATTTCCACTACAGAAAGCTTTCCCTACATATTCTCCATTCTTAGTCAACACAAGCTTTCCAGAGTCTATAGTCTGTGTTATACCAGCTAACATCAACAATGCACTAGATATCAAGTTTCTACGCATGTTCTTAACCAACAAAACCTTTGTCAAAGTTAGAGTTCTACCCGAACACAAGGAGAGATCAACCTCACCAATACCTGTAACCTTCAGGGCACTTGCATCACCAAGAAACACGTTTTCACATCCCGAGCGGTCAATGGTTTTGAACAGAGACTCTTGATTATAGATGTGCCTTGTAGCCCCTGAATCTATTATCCAATCTACTTTGTCTATGGTTGCATTGACCTCTGTCACCACTGCGACTAAAGCTTCTGTCAGATTGGCATTGGCTTCTTCTTTCTGTTTAGGAGGTAGCTTGCATTCTTTTTTCTTATGTCCCGTTTGGTTGCAGTTCCAGCATTGAACCTTTCTTTTGAATTCCACAGTTTGTTTCTGGCCATACTTGTTTGGTTTCGGGTTCTTCTTCTTTTTGTTCCTGAACTTCCCATTTGAACTTTCGACTAGATTTGTATCGGAGTATCCATACCCTTCTGATCTGGAAGAATTCCCTTGAATCATTCGATTTGCATCTTCGATCATAATATCTGAGATTAGCTCGTCCAGGCTCATTTTCTTCTTTTCGTGTTGAGCTTTCAACGATACTCATTCCACGAAGATGGTAATTTGTCGATAAAAACTAGTGCAGCCATATAATTATCGATCAACATACCTTCTGATCGAATTCTGGACACGATTGCTTCATAGTCATGAAGCTGGTCTAAAATTGGAAGATCATTTCTCATTCGGAAAGCCGTCCATCTGGAGGTTACGTATTGCTTTTTCCCTTCGTTTTCTTCTCCGTATTTCTTCTTCAGGCTTTCCCAGATTTCTCTTGCAAAGTCCAATTTTACATATATATCAAACAATCTTTCTTATACATGGCGAATCAAGTGACCTCTGCAAGTTCAATTATGCTCTTCAAAGCTTCCTTCTCTTCTTCCTTTCTTCGGTTGCGAGTTTGAAGAGTCTAAGGGTTCACTCGCGACTGAGGACCCTATTTCTTCTTCTAGAACGTAGTCTATTCCAATTTCTTGAAAGAAGAATAGAAGTTCTTCAGACCATCTTCGGTAATTTGCTCCGGTGAGTGGTTGCAGTTTTGACAAATCTGGAACCACGCTGATTCTTGTCATCTTCGTCTTCGAATCGATTGATTGTTAAAGACTGTTGGACCTGCGATTGAAACAGCGAGTTGAAGACAGAAAGATTAAGTCAAGAAAACAGAGTCGAAGTAAAGCTTCTGAGCTTTAACAATCAATCCGCCGACTCCGGTGCAGAGTTTCACGGAAGAGGTTGTTAAGAGCTTATCTCCGCGACTTGAAAGAACATGCACGCCTTCTCTCAAGGTTAATGAAACCAATAATTCTTCGTTCAATGATCAAGATCAATCGTTCAAGAAGAAAGTCGGATTTGAAGCAAGAAGATGATCTTTTTTTTTGTCTGTTGTTTTTTCTCCAATCTTCTTCAATGTCTGTACTTATATATATATATAAGCATATGATTTTGGTTTACTTGAATTGAACCGGGATTGTGGTTCAATGTAGATTAATTTCGGTTATGTGGTTCAATTTGTGAAACACTTAACCAACAGTACCAACACAGCGGCGGCAGCGCATTGCTTGGTGAATTTTCTGTTCTCCATGCTCTTTGCACTATCGTACAAGGAGTTCTCTATATGCATGTACTACAGCAAAATAGTTTTATAAGTAATGTGGTACTTTTAACTTATACAATAAGTTTATTAGGCTTTATAAAGTCCAATCCAAATTCATCTCACTTCTCATTCACATGTATGTATCACTTGTGCCTTGTTCTACATTTTGTTCTAAAAAAATCTGCCTAGCTCGATTAATTTCCGCTTAATCGGTAGGTCCACCCTATCCATTTCGATTAACGACTAATCCCTTGAAAAAATTGTTATCCAATTATTTTTCGCCTAATCTAATTATTTTCTGTATAATCCAATTATTTAACGTTCAATTTTGCATTATTTGATTATCATTAGATTGCAAGTGTACTTTGTTTTTTTTTTGTTATTAAGACACTTAGATTATATTTTTTTTCTATGTTATATAGTAGTTTATGTTCAAAATTTTAATAAACATCACAATTTTAATTTTTGTCAACATTGAACTACAATTGGTCGATCTATTAGCCAAATTTCTACATAATTTAAGCATTAGGACTCGATATCTGTATGTATAAGTGCAACTGCCTTTAGTAAACTTATCATCTGCCAGTAGATTAAATGTCATATGTTCACAAATTTTGTTTAGAACATGCATTTTCACATGTACTACAATTTGAAATCAATATTATATAAATATTAAAATATAATGGATTAATATGGTTTTAAAACAATAAAACAATCCTAAAACTAATTCTGGATTTTTGGCTTAATCGCTAATCCATACCGAGCGTCCGATTAACGCCTAGTGATATTTTGAATAAAGATTCTACATGATGGGATAAGTCACATGGTTGAGGCCATATTTCACAATTCACAACAATAGGATTTTTTTTTAATAGGCTTTCGTTCAGCTTGAGCCTCTTGACAAGAGATTCTTTCTTGGCAGTTTTGTCCTCTCGACTATACTTGATAAGGAGGTTCTTGAAGAGACTAGTCTACTGCAATATATATACTAATACGTACAAGATATGGTGAATTAAGGGCAAGAAATATACAAAGCATTTTCATAATCATAGAGTACTATCACGAAATGCAGCATATGAGATCATACAAAAACTGACAAAATATACACTTCTTCTTAACAACAGAAGCAACAAACTATTGAGATATGTAATTAAGAAATATTCTGTATTGTATTCTTCTTGGGTTATTGGTTAACTTATACACATGTATAAATACTTGTACTTATGTTAATGAGAAAGCAACAGTTTCCCAAACCTCTGCTTAAGGATCATCTTCTGCCTTTGAAGACGTACATTTTGCTGGCGACTTGATGTACCCAGATAGATCCTAATTAGGAGGCAAAACTCCGATTAGCTTTAGCATTAAGATTCTTCATGTCTTGTAGTGTTAAGCTTTTTCACCAATTCACTCCTAAATCATAACACTTTCCAAATCTTTCGATGAACAGTTGGATCTCATTTGGATAATTTTGTTCATTTGACTCAAATTCATTTATTTATTAACTGTTAATTAAAATCTCGACACGAGTATTAAGGTTTTAGGATGTCGTGGTACAAAAGACAAAAAGTACAGACCAGATGTTATCGATATCGTTGTCGTTGGTAAGAAATAAGATGAAAAGACTGCAAAACTAATATTAGAAAACCAATAAAAATAGCACAGAATATCATGCAATTGTCTTTTTCTTTTCTCAACGGCTATATCCTCACTTATGGAATATTATTAAATAATATAACACATTATATTCTCCATAATTCCTCCAACGGTCCATTTTCCCGCATTTCTTTACCTTTCCTTTATAATCACTTCTCAACTATTTCATGTCTTTCTCTCGTACATTACCATAATGGATCTTATTGTTTACACAGAGTCGACTATTCCGACCAAAATCACGAACGTCAGCAAAACATCATCCGACGAATTGCTCCGAAAGTTTGCTGATTCCGACGATTTCGAAGAGCCAAAGCCAACGCAACGTCGTAAGAAATCAGCTAAAGAGAATGTTGTTGATACTGAAAGTAGTACGATTGGCTTGATGGAGAGGAAAAGGCTCTTGCTTGCTCCGGCGAGTAAACGGAGATCTTTGTTTCTCCGGCAACTTGGTTCCGGAAAATCACATCTCAAGAACAAGTCTTTGGTCAGAACCATCGGCAAGGTAATATATTATCAATTCTAACACTAATTAATCTCCCTTTTGTTAGTTAATTTTTAAATTTGGTTCCTTTTAATAACCATTTTCATAATTCTGTGCTCAGACATGGCGTAAAACAATGGAAGGAGCTTCTAGAGTTTTCATCGAGAAGCATTATAACAGACACAGACGTCTCATTAATGACGTCGTCTAAGCTTTTTCAACATCTTGTTCACTATTTTACATTCCTTTTTTCTTTCACTATTTTAAATTCGTTTGTATTAAGTATTAATTAAATTTATAATTTGGTATTTCCTTGGTCTTGTTTTTTTCTTCTTTTTGCTCATAGTTATTTCCTTAGTGGTAACTTTTTCTAGTTGATATATTCATGGAGATACTATACAGTACTACTGGTAGCTACTAGCTACATTTACTACGTAGTTGGAGCCTCTGTTTTTATTTTGTAAAGAATTTACCCAATTTTAAATTCACTGCTGTATTTTATAATGTCAGTAACAAAATTAACTGTTGCAATATCATTGATATATAAAAATAGGATGTCAGATATTATGTATTATGTTTGAAGTTCAAACCTTTATATGTTCAGTTCAATCACGGGAAAATGGCCATTTGTACAACGAACTTTTCCTATCGTGCCAACTTCAACACGAACTATGAAGTAGTGCATAATCCTGCACGAACTATATACAAATTCAAATAAATTACATGAACTTTAACTTGTGGACCAAAATCAAAATTGCTCGTTAAAAATGTTAGTCAACGGTATCTGTTAAATGACATATTTTAATATAATATAAGAGACTCATGTCTCTTAAAACTATAAAAAAAGAAATGAACCAATAATAGAAAGCCACATATTTAAGAGACTCATCTTATAGTCTCTTAAATCTCTTATTTTAGAGACTCATCTCTTTCTCTCAATCTATTTTTTTTATTTTTTATTTTTATATTCCTAAGAAACTCTTTTAAAAACCCTCAGATAGTGTAATATTGCCAGCAAAACTTAACTACATTTATGATGCCGCTGCATATACAACTTCTAATAGGTTTGAGATCCTGGATGCTTCCCGAAAATAGATGCCTTCTACTTTGTCCATTTACAATTTTTTCACAAATGCTTTTTTTTTGAGTTCTTATAACTAACAAGTTTTATCTAAATTCAACTTTTACTAACCCCTCCTTTACATATTAAAGTCCAACCCACTTCAGCTATAAGCCTAGACTAACCAAACAGTTTAGCCCAGACAGCTCTGCCTTTAGCTTGATCTTTCTCTTGCACTGTCTGAAACGTTTCTGCCAATTTAGGGGAACTTTTAATGTTTAGACCCGACCGATTGGAGAAACCGGTGGGTTTGGTGTGTACTTCGTCGATGTTTCTCTCTTCAATAGGCTAATTCTGTTCGAAACTGCTTCTTCTTCCTCACACCAATTCTGATGACTGCTTACTGCTAACGAAATGAAGAATGCTTCCAAGTTAGAGATCGATGACCCGTACTCAACCGAGTGGAGTTCATTGTCGTGGGTTACCATTTTGAATGCTGGTTCGTCTCTTTCCTGTGAGAATATATATGTTAAAAATGATTTAGAACATCAATTCTGATACTCAAGGGCCTTAAATAGAACAAGCTACCTGATCAAACAACTGAAAGCTTGAGAAAGTTTGAGACTTTGTATGATAATTAGAGAGGACACGAAGTTTGCAACCGATGTCCCAACCACCACAGTCGCATGTTCCACCGGATTTCCATCGGTCAATCAATGGCAAAGGGGCGTTACAGTCTTTAGGCAGTGTGTGACATCCACTTGGGAATATAATAGTAGTTGAGCTATGCTTCTTAATCCTGTTTGTCGTCTGAACGATTGCTGCAAGCTCTTCATTTGTCTCAACACCGAACAAAACAGTATCTGATTTGTGGGTTGCTAAATCTGAGGTGACAGAAGTAACTGTCTTCATTTGGCCAATAATTGTATGTGCAAATGGATGATTTTTCTCTTCATTCCTGTGACGGCCTAACCAGTTGCCACTCTTGTTCTTTACTTCTTTGACGGAATACAATGTGTAAGACCGTGTGGAAGAATTTGAACTCTTCATGGTGGCAGCAAGAACGTCATTGTTATTTTCAACCACAAACTGAAACAGATTAATACCTTTTCTCAGTGTGAATTGCAGAAGAGCCCGGACTCTTGAGCTGTATTGCTTCTTCTCCATGGTTGGTGGTGGTCTTGTGTTGGAAGGTTTTGAAGCCACCTGTAATGTGACGTTCTTCTCGGTCTTGGGTTTCAATATAGTACCTGACCTAGTTCTATTGTGACCATTCAGCTTTGTTCTGGTCGAGTGAGTGGTATTAACTGAGTCTGTGAATGTCAAAGGACCTGATTTAGCTGAAGCATGAGATATGCTCGATGATGAAGATGAGCTTTCTTTGGAACTAAAACTTCTACTCATCTGACTGAAACTGAAGCTAAACCGCCTGTTGGGAGAAGCATGTCGTTCTTTTATCAATGTCACAATTGGAATACTTTGGTCTAACAAGCCTGGTTTCTCAGCAGGAATTTGGTTCATTTCCATTACATTCACCGGACTTGAACATTCCCCTTGGACATCATGTCCTCTATCTAGACATTCAACTGTTCTAAATGCCTCAGATAAAAGCTTGGAACTTGTCTCTGATCCCGGATTTGTCTGATGGCTGATACTAAGCTCAGAGGCAGTCCTATGTTCTCTATCTGCCAGATTCTTATTTAGAGGTACTATACGTTCTTTCTGCTTCTTACTCAGAGGCTGGTAATCTAGTTTTCCCATTTCTTCCATTCTCATCACGGTATCAGTATCTGAATCTCGAAGTGAGAAACTGTGATTTCTCATGTGTGGAGAGAAATTGACAACTGCTGCTTGTGGCTTCAGATCAAGTTCCAATCTTTTGACTACCCCGGTTGATAAATCTAGTTCCAAAGAACTTGCAGCACTTTCCCCATAACTACAACATGCTCCTATGGTTCCATCTGCACTAATATCCTTCAACTGTTTCCAATCCAAAACCCCAAAACTGAGCGCCTTGCCGCGAGAATCTTCAGTTCTTCTAAGATACCTTGGTGGACTCAACAGATCCTGTTTCACCAGCTCATCCTTGACTTGATGCTCCGAGGTGGTTCGACGAGAATGACACAAAGGATATCTATCCTCATGAACCTTGGAGGTTCTTTGTTGCCTCACCATATCTATATAACTTGCAAGCTCAAAGCAGTGGCTGTAATATTGCATTCAGGAATATGCCAAATCTTAGTTTCTTCATCCACCTTTAACCTCAAACACTCTGCAATAGTCAGACATATACAACATATGGAAAAAACAAAAGATCAAATTTTTAGCTAGAGAATTCAATGGAGTCACTCAGTTTACTACTTCATACTCAATTCTTAGCAAAGATAAAGCAGTATCTTAAGGAATTTGAGGCTCTGGAGGATAATTAGTAGAGATCGCAACGATTCTGAATAGTTCTTAAGAAATCAATTACACTGAACAAAAATCACAGATCTACCTAAAATCTCAGAGAATTACAAACCTTTCGTCCGGAAATGAGCAAATTACCAATGGATCAGCATAGTGAGAAACAAAGACAAAGAAAGAAAACAAAATGAACACTTTCCCTTTTCTTTTTCTCACTCTACCAAAACCAGAGCAAGCGAGAGAGAGAGGAAAAGTAGGAAATAGGGACCACTTAGGAAGAAAAACTCAATCAGATCGGAGAAAGATGGAAGAGGAAAAAGAGAAACTTGGAGCTTGGGTGGCGCGAAATCAAAAGGTAGAAGATGAAGGGAGACGAAGAAATAGTATCTGTAGATTCTGACCGAAGCAAAGAACCTAAAAAACTGTCACTGAAAGTCCAAACACTTGAGTTTCTGCTACTTAAATTCCTTATTTATTCCACCCACGTTAATAAATATCTCTACTCTACCGTTTCAAATTTTACTCTTAACTTTTTAGTTTATTAAAAAATGATCGGTAACAAAAGCGGTGTCTTTTTGGTAATGGGAATTTAATTACGAGTAAAAATGAAAATGAGGATTAAAATTTGTAACAAATACTAACCACGTATAAAAGCATTCTCTAGTTTTTTTATATAATTACTCGTAATTAATTACTCCTAAACTGCACGAGAGTTATTTGGGGGTAAAATTCTACAAGCATCTTTCTTCTCTTACATGTGGTTTGATGATACGGAGATCGTGTCGTGACGGATGTGATATAAACTTGGGTGGTCCAAAGGTAATTCCGCATGAGGTGATGAGTAAGAAAGCTGACAATAATTTAGGATTTGGTCCGGACGTCTGTGTGTTATATTGCTATCTATATTAATCATTTGTGCACTGTTTCTGTTGGAGAAAAAAAACAATAGAAAGCTAGCAGCTTAACTGATTGCTTTTTTATATAGCTATAGGTGTCTAGACATTAGATCTTAATTCAAAAACCAACTGTTCGAATATATACGCTTTTACATCAATCAAGTGGAATTTGAAATGCATTAAAGAAAGTGTGGGTTTTTGAAATAGTTTTTTCACCCATCATCAACAAAAGGGTATAAAGTGGGTTAAAGTTGATCTCGTTGTTATCCTTTTAAACAAAATGTCAATGATATTAGAATGGAGACGATAGAGGTCCTTATTCTCACTTCTCTCAACGTTAGTATACTTTGTATCCAACTGATCAAAATCAGTCAGAATTGTAAGCTCTTTTTTGTCAGAGTACCTTTGCGGGAGTTTTGTCTATTTGGTCCCAATATTAAAGAATATTTTTGATAAAAACCATCCATATACTAACTGTTTGATAAGAGACACACACAAACATTAATATTTTATATATTCTGATGTTTGGGGTCCGTAGCGGACATATTCTACTTGCAATGCAATGTGTTTTTTGACAGAGATTGATGATTACTCTCGTGTAACTTAGGTGTTTTTTATGCTTGAAAAATCAAAAGTTGCAAAAATATTACAAAACTTTTGTTCTATGAGTTATCAGTACTTTGGTAAAAAAGTTAAGGCTAAACGATCAGATAATTGTACATAATTCTTAGTTTAACCAAGTTTTTCAAGGCATAGTACATCAAACGTCTTGTGTTGATACTCCACAACAAAACGGCCGTGTGGAAAGGAAACACAGACACATACTAAACATTGCGCACTCGTGTCTATTTCAATCACGTATACCTGTTTAGTTTTGGGGAAAAATGTGCTAACCTCGACACACTTGATAGACTGCACGCCTACACCTATATTAAACGGTAAATCACCATATGAGCTATTACATGACAAAGCTACATATTGTGCTTCACTACAAGTATTCGGGTCCCTTTGCTTCATGATCATCACGTCTTGCCATCAGTCTCGTTACCATCATATTACACGTATGATGATTGGGTTGACATCATACCTCCCTAAAATCACACCACAAGTACCGCCGTTTGCTTCACCTATATCAGAAATACCATTAGTTGGCAATGACTATGAGATTCAGACACAACCAGAAATAGTTTTGCCTCCATAAGTTGCTGAATTTAGTTATTGATACTATACCACCAAACACGACACCTCTGATTGTATCTACTCAGCTTGGTCGTGGCCAAAGACAACGCAAGTCATCAGTTATACTCAAAGATTATGTCACAAACATAGTCAATCTCACGTTGACAACCCCTTCTTCTCCCACTAGCCCTACATCAGGCTCCTCTACTACAGATTCATGTAACATAGTGTATCCAATTTCACATTTCTTTTCTGATGACACTTACTCTTCTAGCCACAAAGCATTTTTGGCAGCTGTTACATCAGGCCATGAACCAAGTTCTTACAAGGAGGCATCACAAGATCCCATTTAGAATGATTCAATGTCTGATGACCATTCTTCTCTTTAGCAAAACAAAACCTGGATTGATACACCATTACCTCCTGGTAAAAAAGCAATCAGAAGCAAGTGGGTTCACAAGCTAAAATATCACTCTGATGGTCATCTAGCTCGACACAAATCACGTATTGTTGCCCTTGGAAATTGTCAGAAAAAGGTGTTGACTATTCTGGTACTTTCGCTCCAGTAGTAAAATCAATTACCATTCGTACGAACTAAAAATTGCTGCAACTAAGAAATGTGAGGTTCACCAAACGTCCACAATACCTTCCTACACGATGATTTGGAAGAGAAAGTTTACATGAAACATCCATCTGGGTTTGAGCATCTAGATCCGAATTAAGTTTGTCTCCTAAGAAATCTATCTACAGCCTAAAGCAAGTTTTACGATGTTGGTTCT
>JAKUCM010003956.1:0-34512 GCA_023374145.1 Lepidium sativum | reverse complement strand
AAAGGTATTTAAACTACAAGTTACACTTTTTATTTTAATTAAGGGAAAAAATTATTAAAACCAGAAAAGAAAGAGAAGTTAGAGATCAGAAGATAGGACCCCAGTGAAATAATATTCTATTAATTGCAAATCCAATAACCTGAAATGTTTGAAACATATTATTTTACAAGTAATGACATATTTTTTAAATGATTATAATAAAGACAAATGGTTGTTTATTTAAAGAGTTTTTTTATTCTGTTAATTAATTTGTTTTTTATTTGGTGGTTCAACTAATGCTTTAGTATGCAGCAAAAATCCTCTGCCCATACATCAACTAGCAAAAACTCAAAGAATAATAGTAATACAATTTTTAAGGAGCCGAAATTTCTGACAAAAATTAAAACAATACTACTAAAGAGAACAAAGAATCAGAATATTAATACAAGTTTGAACACCATTCAAGACCGAAACATAAATTAAAAATGAAAATGATTGAAATCACAAGAAAGGAAAAAAAATAAAAATTGAATGTTTAACAAGAAAAAGGAATCTTGACAGTCACGTGTTATGAAAAAGAAAAAGAGTTTGGTTTCTATATTTAGGGTTTTGAGTGATGATGGACCAATCTAAAGCGTGTCGCGACATGAAAAAACTATATGGGATATATCTATATTTATGAATATGATTCGAAAGTAAAAGAGTAGTTGCAAGCAAATCACGAATCACGAAAAAAACTCTGTTTTGATATGAAAAGCAAAGGCAAAAGACTGAAACAAAAGCCATTATTATTCTTTAACCACAGAAAACGACTACTTGTTTTTTATCTTTATTGTTTCAATCAAACATTGATTTCTCAAGCATTCAATTTTTATTTGAATGGAATAATGAAGGTTTAGGGTTTTACTCACTTGATTTTTCGATATCTGAGATTATTAAACGTTGATTTGAGATTTATATTTCCTCTTTAGGGTTTAGTCTACCTTCATCTCCGGCACGAGTGGGTTTTAGTTCTCTGTCCTATACCTATATATATATAGATTAGTGTAGTATTACAGAGACAGTAATTGTAATAAATGTGAAAAAGATGAAACAGTTTATGATGATTTTAAGCTTTTATTTACTCACCCGAAGTAAAAAGCAATTAAAGTAAAGTAACGAAAAATAAATACCGGGAAACTTTTAAAATCGAAATGAATGAAACGAGAAATTTAAATTTATAATCGATGAACATTTGTGTTTAGTGAAAAAATCTGGGAGACATTTTGGAAACTTATTTGGTATTAATCAGAAAAAAAAAAGAGAAATGATGAATCGAATCTGTCAAAATCAAATCAATCAAGTGACAGTAGAGGAAAATGTAAGCAGAGAAAAAAGGCAACAAAAACTCTCTGAATCTTCTTTTTTTTTCCGGGGAAAAATAGTTTGAAAAGATCGATCGATCATAAAAAATAATCTCTGTTTTCTTTCACAATCGCTCTACAGAAGAAAAAAAACGAATCTCTGTGGTTAATTTCCCGAGAAAATAAAACTCTGAAAAAAGAGGATTTTCTCTTCAGCTCGTGTGTACTGACCTGAAATGTCACCGATAATCAAATCTGGATCTGAACAAAAAATCTCGACTGTCATAAAATCAAAAATCCCGAGAAATCTTCATCTTCTCGAAGGAAGAATTCGGGTCATCGGGTCAGAGAAACGGAGCTCGGACTTGTGTATTTTTGTCTCTAACTAACGAAGAGAAAGAGAAGGAGACAAGAGGTTTCTCAGGGGTATATATATGTGTGAAGAAAAGAGAGATTTAACGGCGTTAGAAAAAGGACAGTGAGTTAACGGCGTTAAAAAATGGTCTGGAGAAGAGACGGCAAAGAGGGCCCATGTTGTCTAGCGGAGACGGAGATGGCTTACGTGTGCTGGAAGTAGAGTACGTGGCAGTTTCTTATTGGATAAAGACAGCTGAATCCGGGTCGGGTTTTGGTCACGATATATTTGACACCCCAAGGGAACCGTCGCATCACCATTCGCTTTGTTGTAGCTTCTTCATTTTTTCATATTTTAAATATGTACATGTTTCATCGTTTTGTCTTCTTGTAGATCATGTCTGAGTAACATATTATTATTTTCTTAATATGTTTCTACAAATTGAATGAATTTATAAATGAAATTAGATGGTATTATAGTGAAAGTGTAAGTAGAGAGTGATTCAAGAGTGTCGCTATTGAAGATTAATGTTGGGATGATGGGTGGATGGAGAATTGAAGTACGGGATATATATGTAACACAACTATTCTATATTTATTTTACACATGTGATGTGTTTGTTTGTCATGTTCGTTTCGTTTATGCATTCTAATGCTCTTACTGTTTTTTTCATGTTTTTTTCTTAACTCATTATATTAGTTATGTATTTTCGAACAAACACCTTTTATCTCATACATTATGTTGTTTTACTATTAAAAAGGGAATTTTTTGGAAATTTATTGTTTTGATTTATTCACTTAAGTTAACGGTAGCCAATTTTAACTTTTAGATAGACGAATGTATAATTTTACCTAACACTCCAAAAACAAAAATTTAAGCATATAAGCAACATAAGAAATTAAACTCCATGTATCGTGAAAGTGTTTTCATAATATGAAGAAGAAGCTTGACTTTACTTTTTTTTCTTTTCCTTTTTTATGTTAAATGCTTGACTTTACTTAGTCGAGTAAATCATCAGTTTATATTTTTGTCTTATATTGTAGAACAGTTCACTTGATGATAAAGATGGTAAACTAAACACAAACTTTTAATTTTAAAATTACTATATATTGGTAGCTATTAGTTGATTTCTATTTAAAGTCCCATAGGGTAATCATATCTTAACGTTAATTCGTGGTTAAGTAATAGGCATTACACTTCATTGTAATAAATTATATCTCCTTACATTAAACCCCAAAAAATAAAAAAAATTATATCATGTACATGATCTAATAAACTGTGTAAATCCCTAAACCAACTAGATTAATTTAGTTAATCGACCATTTCATAATAAAATTGCGTTCTAAGCAAATTTAATACAAATAGTTTTTAGTCTATTGCAAATGATAAATTCATTAAAAGCATGCATACATGTACATCTAGGGATCGAGTTACATTATCTACGATATACAGAAATTTGGCTATTGAACTTGTCAACTATGTTCCAAAGTTAGACAAAAAAAATTTGATTGTCAAAATTTTATTATTGTTATTGATTCACTTTCATCTTATACATTAAAACAAGAAACACTTTATTTTAATTATGTTATAAACTTTAAAATAAAATTAATATATAATTTATCACAACTCTTAAAAATAGGTTTAAAATGAGTTTTGTTATAAAATGTATATAAAAATTCAAATCAGTCATAATTTAAATAAAAACCTCAAAAAGTGGACGTATATACATTATAATGCCTTAACTGAAAAATAGAACATTAATAGATTTGAATCAGGTTTGGTTATAAACTTTTACATAAACATTAAAAATAATAAAAAAATCTAAAATTAATAAAAATATATCGGGTACAAATTCGGTTATTGATTCGATTCTGGTTCGGGTTTGGATTTGATTTTTTTTGTACATAGATATAGAACTGTTATGGTATTTATTGGCTTTTTTTTTTGTCAACATTTTCCTCTAATTCAGTTTTTTTCTATACTTATTCAAATTTTTTTTTCGGATAGAATTTTGTTCACATATAGATCGAGTTCGGATTCTGGTATTTTTATATAAAATACAAAATTAAAAAGATTTAATAGAAAAACTCTAAAAGCTAAAATTTGGTTATTGATTTGGTTCTAGTTCGGCTTTATTTCAATTTTTCAGATATAAAAATTTAGGATCTTTGGAATATTTTGATGGGTTTAGTTCTTCTAATTATGGTTGATTTTGGTTGGGTTTCAAAACTCTGAAATAATATCTTAAAATTAATTTTTAAATATCAATACGGATATAAAAACCTAAATAAACACCAATAAAAAACAATCAAATCTCATGCTATATTGAAAACACAACAATATTGTTTCAAATTTTCATTTGTTAGCGATGTTGATGTTTGTTTATATTATTATATTTGATAATTATTGATGTTTTGTATTGTAGACTCGTTTTCCAAAAAAAAAAAAAAAGGAAATACAGTTACATGAATGGTATGCTCTTTATTGTTTTAACAAAAAATAGTTGGAGATTACGTGCAACTAAGGTTAATGGATCAAAAGTTTTGTATTCATAAATATTTAGGAAGCACAATTCTAACTCTCCCTAAAAAGGTTAATTATCATCAAACATATGTAAGAACATTAACAAGGTCTAAAGAACTCAAGTACAGAAAAAAATTAGATAAATTTAAAACAAATAATAAGAAAAGTAACATTTCTCAAGAAAATTTGACATACTTAAAGTCATTAATCGAAATTCTATGAGAAACTTCAATAGTAAAATACTGTCGAGATATACATATAAGATCTCGACGGTTTTGGCATCAGTCAAAAAATGTGTAATCGTATTTTTCAAATATTGAAAATCTAAGGTTTGCAATGTAATAAAGCATTGAGTTTAAGTGCAACATGTTTGGACGATGCTAAACTTTCTTAAAAAGAGATAAAATCAGAAGAAAACTAGAATAATATAAAATGACTGTCTTTAACCCAAAACGTTGGGGTGGGAACTTGGCTTTATTCCTGTGGCTAACCTGTCTTTAAGCAAAGAATGCTTCGAGCAGAGGGACAGCAAAACTCCAAATTAATATCCATTATTTATATTAATTGGAAACAAACATTATCAATTCCATATTTATAAAGAAATTTATATGTAAAACGTAAAAAAATTTAAGAGTGTTGAGGTAGAAATAAGTAGGATAATTAACTATTAAAAGTAGCATTTAGTGATTTAAGGTTTCTATACATATATATATATATGTATATTGTTATTGATAATTGCATTAATTTTGAAAAATAATATATTTAATGTAAAACAAAGGAATATAGTATCAATTTTTATTATAGTTGTGATTTAATTAATATGCACGAAAAGTATAGTCAATGTCCCCAAAACACTTCTCATCTCGTCTTACACTATATTTTCTTTTGGATTTGTTTTACTTAAAAAATAGCAAACATGTTCTTAAGCTTTATGCCTTTTGTTTTATTTTTATCTTCCTTTTTAAACATCTTTTTAAATGCATAGTTAAATCAAATCTCATTTTTTGTAATTAGGAGAATAATTAAATATCACAATAATTATTAAAGTAGATATAAATCATAAATTACCGTTTTCTTATGTTATCAAAACTAACATTAAAATCTTATAATTTTGCAGCATCATATCGTGATATGCTTGTGGATTTATAAAGATATTTGGTAATAAGTTAAACCATTGAACCAAGTTAACCAGAAAGAATTGAGTTCTGGTGATCCATGCTTTTAAATCAGAATTATCTTTTTTTTTCTGGCCCAGTGACATAAAACAGTGAGAGACTATTAATTTGTTCAAACATACAATGAAATTACTACTTAGACAATGATCAGTGTTATTGTGCGTCAGTATGGTGTTCAAAGGTAGTAAAATAGCAGCGTTTTTCTTGTACATACACAATGCATTCCGACATTAGATATAGGTTTCGATAGTTCCCACTTTAGTTAACGTCAAAACGTAAATTCGAAATGATGGATGTTCCACAGTAGTACTAATTAGTATTAAAATTATTCAATGTGTCGCGACAATCGAGTTATTATAAAAAGATTTATCAAAAAAGAAGAAGACAATCGAGTTATTATTATGTAATGTAATGACGTGCGGTAAGCAAACACTACATTACTATAGCGAGTGTCCATTTACGACGGTTTGGAGATGTTGTAAATTAGGACATTTTCGTAATTCTTTTACGACGTAAGTGGATTTCATCGTAAAAGAGTTGTAAGAGGATAATGAAAGTTTTCGTTGTAACTTAGTTGTCATTTTACGATGTTTTTACAACACTTTGCCATTTACAATACAGTTCGCTGTTAATTAGTCCCTAACTTGCAACTTGTTTACGACGTATATCTTTTACAACGAGTTAAAAACGAAGCTTGAAATTCGGTACACACGTTTTTTGTGTTACGTAATTGGTTATTAAAAAGTTATAACATTTGTTGTAAAGACGTAGTTAAAAATTATATTTCGTTGTTAAAATGTCTCTACTTTGCAAGTCTTTTAGGACTAAATGATTTCTCTCTCTTTAAGGACGAAATTTTAAATTAGATATTTATGGTTAGTTACATACGTTGTAAATTACTCGTATTTTGTTTAAGGTTGTAAAATCATTGTTAATCTTTTGCCTATATAAGGAGGAGGTCTCTCTTCAAAAATCATAACACCACGCAACAAACAAAAAAACTTTTTAGGGAGAAAAAAAGCAGTTGGGAGAAGAAAAAAACGTTTTTGTGCAAAAATAACGGTTTTGGAAAAAAACCCAAAAATATCTTTTGGTGGTGATATATTCGAGCAACATAAGTGGATGTATATGCATAGAGATGCTACTAGAATCGTGACAAAGGAGTTTATGAACGAGGCAGAAATATTCATGCACTAAGCAAGTCAAACTGATATCACGCTTGAATCGGGTAAGATGTTATGTCCTTGTCGGAAATGCAAAAATACGAAATTCGGCCGAGTAGAAACTGTTTGGAATCATCTATTAAATAGAGGGTTTACACCACATTATTACATTTGGTTTCACCATGATAGTGGTGGCGGGAATGATGAAGCAAATAATAGTAATTTTAATAATGTTGAAGGTAATATAGGTGAATCGAGTAATTTGCATGATGTTGGTTATCAGAATGAGATTCATGGGGTTGTAGAGCATGATAGGATGCATGAGATGGTCACAGATGCATTTCAGGAAACTAATAATGATCAACCTATAGTTTCTGAGGCAACTAATTTAAATGCAAAAAGGTTTCATGACATGCTAGATGCTGCAAACCACCTCACTACGAGGTGTAGAGAATTTCTGTCTAAATTATCATTGACAGCTAGGATGATGAATATAAAAACAGAATGTAATTCATCTCAGTCATGCATGAATACGTGGACTGATTTGCTCAAAGAGTATTTGCCAGAAGATAATGTGTTTGCTGAATCATATTACGAGACGCAAAAATTGGTGTTTACTTTTGGGTTGCCTTGCGAAACCATTGATGTTTGTATAGACAATTGTATGATCTATTGGAAAGATGATGATCTGTTACAAGAATGTCGATTTTGTAAGAAGCCAAGATATAAGCCACAAGGGAGTAGGCAGAAGAAGGTACCTATTAACGAATGTGGTACTTACTAATAACTGATAGGTTGAAGAGATTATATCAGTATAAAAGGACAAAAATTGCGATGAGATGGCATGCATAGCATTCACAGACGGATAGAGAGATTAATCATCCTTCAGATGCAAAGGCGTGGAAACATTTCAATACGGTACACAAAGATTTTGCTAGAAATATTAGGAATGTTTATCTTGCTTTATGCACTGATGGTTTTAGTCTGTTTGGAATGTCTGGGAGACAATATTCTTTGTGACCAATAATCCTTACACCTTATAACCTTCCTCGGGGGATGTGCATGGAAAAATAATTTTTATACCTAAGTATACTGGTTCCTAGTCTTAATCATCCAAAGCGGTTGCTTGACGTATTTTTGCAACCTCTGATTCATGAGCTAAAACAGTTATGTACGCATGGGGTTCGAGCATATGATTGCTCATCCAAACAAATTTTACGATGAAGGCGATGTTTATGTGGATGATAAATGACTTCATTGCCTACAAAATGTTATCAGGTTGGACAACACATGGGAGATTGTCTTGTCCGTATTATCTTGAGAGAACACATGCATTCCAACTGAAGCATGGGAGGAAGACGTCTTGATTTGATAGTCATCATCGATTTCTTTCAATTAACCATCCGTACAAACGAAACACGACTCTATTCAGGAGTAAAGTTAAGGTAATGGATCCCCCACCACTGTATCTATCAGGAGATGAAATGGAACCAAACATGGATTATTACGGTGTTTTAGCAACTGTTCCTCGAGGAGGTAATTGGCACGTTCCTAGTAATATGTCGGACTATTATGGACGACCTCATAATTGGCATCAAAATAATATATTATGGGAGCTGTCATACTGGAAAGATTTGTTGATTCGACATAATTTGGATGTGATGCACATCGAGAAGATATTTTTCGAGAATATCATGCATACGGTTCTGAACCTAGCCGGTAGGACTAAGGATAATAGAAATTCACCTTTAGACTTACTAGCTATTTGTTCTAGAAGTGAGTTGCATATCAAAAGCTACGACAAAATTTCAGTTCCTATATTTAGCTTGTCATCGAAGGTGAAAACGACGTTATTCAATTGGGTGTCATGATTGTCATGTGTTCATGCAACGACTACTACCATTTGCTTTGGCCGAATTACTTCCAAAAAATGTACATGAAGCACTTGCAAGTATTTGTTTTAACATAATTTAGTAATGGATATATACCTATATATATCACTTATATATGTGTGCTATAGATTTTAGGTATTGGGGATTTTTTTGAGATTTAAGTGCACAAACACTCACAGTAGAAGGTTTAGAACAACTTTCAACGAATATACCGCTCTTGTTATGCAACTTAGAGAAGATTTTTCCTCCTTCGTTCTTCGATGTTATAGAACATCTCCCAGTGCACCTTCCTCACGAACTGGCTGGACCTGTTCATTTTCGATGGATGTACCCATTTGAGTGGTTTATGAAAACTCTTAAAGGCAAAGCAAAGAATCCGTCAAAAGTCGAAGGGTCAATCGTTGCTGGTAGTCTGTCAGAAGAAACGTCGCACTTCACATCGTACTACTTCGCACCCACCGTTCACACACGAAAAAGAGCACCTAGGAGATATGATGATGATGGAGTTGCCCCAACTTATGCAGTGGAGGGAATTCCTGATATCTTCTCCCTAATTGGGCATCTCAGTGGTAAATAAAAGAAGTTTGGTGGAATAGTTTTGAAGACCATCACACAACACACACATGTATACTTCTGAATTGTACTGAAGTACTTTCGTTTGAAGGGTATATTCACATATATATATATATGTATAATAATTGTATATATTTAATACTATGTGTCTAGTATTACTAATTAAATTAACATATTTCTATACATGTAGTTTATTTTGTAAGTCAGGTAAAATAAACTATTGAAGAAATTTCAGATGCAGAAGTACTTAAGCGGAAAGATATGCAGTTTGTACTCTGGTTGAAGGGTCAGGTAAGAGTAAATTGTATAATTACGAGAATTCTAAAGTCGTTATAATTATTTTTTAACTGTGTATAAAAGTTGACTATAATGATCCATTCTATCCACCATGGTTTCATGATTTGATTCAAGGTCCAATTGCTAAGATAACAACGGCACCCATGTATTTCACCAGAGGATACACATTTCATACCTTTGAGTATGGTGTAAGGGGTGCAACAACCAATCGGGGAGTATGTGTGAAGGGTGAAACCGATTTTTATGGGGTTTGGCAAGAGATTATTAAATTGGAATTTGTAGGATTAATTGGGTTGAAATGCGTGCTATTCGAATGTGACTGGTTTGATCCCGTAATTAACAGAGGTGTTCGATACAGCAAATTTGGAGTTGTGGATGTAAATTGGAGGAGAAGATAAAACAAATTTGAGCCTTTTATCTTAGCTTCACCAGCAGAGCAAGTTAGCTTCATTCCATATCCTAGGATCAAAGAGTCTGGAATCAATTGGTTAGCTACAGTGAAGATCACTCCCCGTGGGCCAATTATTAGAGGTGGAGATTTACCGTTGCAAGAAGAATCATGTACATCTATACAAGTGTCTGATCAAGCTACATAGCTAGTTGTGCTAATTGATTCAGAAAACCGAGAATATGAAGATCTCCCTGCAGAAGATGTTGACGACGAGGAACGTGACGAGTTTGAGGAAAGTGATAATCCGAGTAGCGGAAATGATAGTAATGGTGAAGAATCTGATTGATACCATGGTCTACCATGTATGAACACGTTAGAATTTGCATGTATCTTCAATAATCTATATTATATCAATCACAGTTTTTAATCACTTGAATATAATAGATTAATTATGTATGCTAACTCGAAAACATATACATAGCCGTTGAAAACATAGATATTATTATCAAAATATAAACATAAACCAAAAACGCTTTGGCAAAAAAAAACATCGTAAAGTCGACGGTAAAATTTTTTGTTGTTGTAAAGTAGATGGGAAGAAAACCTTGTAAAGATGATGCCAGGAGCAAAGTTGTAAATTTGACGGCAAAAAACGTCGTAACGGCGATGGCAAAGAAAAAAGTCATAAAGGCGATGGCAAAATAAACGTTGTAATTTTGATGGTACACAAAAACTTCGTAAACATGTTGGCACTTAAAAATGTCATAAACTTGACGGTAATTACCAACACCGTTACGACGTTTGTTATTAAATATTGAGATACATTGTACCATTAAGATATGTTGCACCAACACGTGTCCAATTTGTAAATTCGAAATTACTTAGCAACTTCTTTACAAGCCAACTGTTGTAAATTAGACCCTTATTTTACGACTTCTTTACGACGAAATCTAACTTTCCAACGCTTTTACAACACTCTCTACTTCCTATATATACATCACGAAAGTTGCAACTTCATTGCATCATTCTACAATCCTCCTTCTCTCTATAAGGTATTCCTCTCCCTTCTCTCTAGAACTCTTATTTTTACTTAGAAATTATATAGGATGTTTAGAAATTATGTAGTATGTATGAAATTTAGAATAAGATTAGAATTTAATATTTATGGTGCAATTTAGAATTTACGATGGAATGTATAATTATTGTTAATTGTATTGTAGGTACCACATATATGGCTCCCTGTATGCAAACACATCGTGTCCATACAGTGACATTGTGCATGGCACTGCATCGTCGTCAACTTTCTCTACAGTGCCGGAGACACAGTCACAGTCACACAGTCACACTCCGCCTGGTCCTTCAATAACAATAGAAGTTGTCCTAGACCCTCCACCGACTACTGCAGCGGTACATCCAGATCTTTTGGTACTGCCAGATGCACCATATGCATAATATATGGTGGAGGATATTCTCATGGCTCTAATTCGCGAGAATTTTCCCCTTTTACATATCGATTGACCTACTAGTACTTATTTGTACATTTTTCGTTTAGATATTAATTTATTTATTAGATTTACAAATTTTAAATAATTATTTATGATTAAATAATTACTAATTATATCCATTTTAAAATTTTCAAGTTTGGTGTGGATAGCAAAGTGCGGCGAAACATTACATAATGCATCAAAAGCTAATTCGTAGAAGCGACTCCTAATTGTAAATCAACACTGCATTACATTCGCATTACATGGTTCAAGATTTTCGCGGTAATTATTTTTTTTGTTAAAATTTAAATTTCATTTTATTAAACCTATATATTTAATAAATATTAAATCCTAATTAAATCCTCTTTTAATTAGCAACGTTGGAATTAGGACGTCTCCATCAACGAGATTGTTAGACATTAGTTCAACCTGAAAGAAATGAAGCGGTTAATAAGACAGTTTCTGAATGGAAAACCGATTGGGAGGTGAAGGGAGATGTCGGGAAACCCACATTTATGATCAACTCATGTTGGGAAGGGTTAAAGAATTATTGGGTAAACCCGAACTCGGTGAGGAGAGCTGCTCAGTGTTCCGCTTCGCAGAAAACGATTGGTCCGGATGGGCTTCCAGTCGCTATGCCTCACACTACATGCCATATGTCTTTTGGCGGAGTAGCCATACAGATAGTAAGTGGTTTTTTTAAAATTAATTTTTTTTGTTCATTACTATTTAAAGTAAATTACTATTAATTTAAAATTAACTTTTTTAGGCTGAAAAAATTAGACAAATTCCTACGCTTCCAGAATTGTACGCCGCTACTCATAAGAATAAGTTCGGCGTCTTCATTGATCCTCGATGTGAGCGGCTACACAGTCAGGTTGAAGCTGCTGTTCAAGAGCGCCAGACTCAATTTTCCCAGGAATCCCCTGATGGTACTCTTGTGGAATTGAGTACTTCTGAAATCAACGCACTTTATAAGCAGGTATTTAATTTAAAAATTTATTAATTTTTATTCTCTGACAAAACTTAGATAATTGTTATTCTCTCACAAAACAGATTTTCCAGATTGGTCTGATGAAAAATGGACGAATTATTGGAATAGGATCCACTCAATATGTCATGAGAGTCACATCTAATTGGATAGGGGAAAACTCACTCCGTAGTTAGTTGATGGTTTCCCGTGCAGAAATAGCCGAGGTAAAACAAATGACGGATCAGAAGTTTGCTGCAATTGAGTCCATGATGGATATTTTGGTTCCAGGCAATCCCCATGCAACTGAGGCCTTAGAGCGTAGACGTCGGGACCTCGAGATCAAACCTACAGAGAATGTCGATGTCGATTTAAACGAACGAGTTACTGAAAATCAAGACGACCGTACGGACATGTTCGACGAACTACTGCGATAAAATTTTTGTAAATTTTAATAATTTTTTAAACATATTTTAATATCAAATTTTTATCTAGTTAATTCAATTCCAAAATTTATTAAATTACAAAATTCAAATTAATATTTTCAATTAAAAATTTTAAATAATTGTTTTTCCCTAATTCGTTGGCAAAAAGTAAATAAACGTCTCTAATTAATTGTAAAAGACTCCGTCCTTAAATAGTTGTAAAATATTTAGTCTTTAACTAATTGTAAAAATTTCGTCTTTAGTTAGTTGTAAAATATTTCGACTTTAATTTGTTGTACCTTTCGACTCTAATTTGTTGTTAAGTAGGCGTTGTCAGTTAGTTGCTAAGTTTACAACATTTTAAAGTCGTTATAATTAACATCGACTTTACAACGCACGCCATATGTTACAACGCTTTTACAACGCAAATTTACGACGTTTTAAAATTGAAATTCCGGGGTTGTTAAAATTTATAACGATTTCACAACGTTTCTTGTCTTACGACGAGTATAACTCGACTAAACATGTAGCGTCCCTAATTCGTTGTAAAAGGAGTTAACAACGATTTAGGGACAAAAATCGAAGTTGTAAACTTTATGTTCTCTTGTAGTGAAATTTACAAGTGGTCAATATTTTTTTTTTCACAATAGAACTATTTGAACTTTATTACAAAAAGAAAGTCCATTTAATTAAGTGACTAAATATAACATGTCATGTTTTTTTTAATTCGAATTCAATCTTAGAGAGTTTTGTTTGTTTAATAAGAATTTGGCCATGGATTTAGTTTTGTCAAACCAATTGTTGGCAAATATATATTAAAAATAACTTCATGGTCATGTGTATAATTGTAACCAGTTTGAAAATTTGATAAAGGGAAAAAATCAGTTACAAATGATGGGAAATGTACTTTGCTAATCTCTCAACTTTTCCTTTTAACAAATAATAATGTATCTTAATTTGAATTGAAATCTTTGAATTTAGAAAGTAGTGAGACTATGAGTTTGTGAAACCAGCTATAATTGGTTAATTATAAAAATTGCCAAAATTATAAAAAGAGTTACTAAATGTGTAATGAATAATATAGTAAGTTAGAAAAGATAAAGGAGTCATTCAGGTGATTCCCTCTTCCAAAGAAGATTACGTAAAATTCCAAATCCCCAATTCCTTTCCCTATTTCCCAGGTTTCGTTAATCTTTTTCTTTATTATCGATGTTTTACTAACATTTTATTTTTCTTTTATTATACTGTACTTGTTATAACATTCCATACCTAATTACTATTATTAGGTCTGCTTCAAAATATAAAGAATTAAAATATTTCAATTTTGTTTTCTCTCTCAAAGTATTTTGCATAAAGAGTGCATAATTCTATAAGATATTATGAATATTTTAATATTTGTGAGTTTGGCTCAAACTTTTTATATTTTGAAATTAATATACGATTCGATTGGTAACAACATTTGAATATTAATGTTGATTAGTAACCTTAAACTCATGATATAGTGTAATGAAATAAAATTTTGTATACAAAATTTGATTTAAAATATTTATTTGATAAATAATATATATTACCATTACTGTTTTTCATATAACATTTTTAAGTTAGCAAATAATAATTTTTCTAAATGTAAACTAATGACTTTTCTTCTAGCATCATAAAGTGAATTATATACTCCCTTTTTTATTGATCTTACTTTTCAAACAACAATTGGATCGACAAAGACCCGATCTATGGCTAAAACCTATATTTTAAAATCTTTTTTTTTTTGTATCGGGATAGAATCAAACCATGATAATTAAAGATTTGTGAATTGTATATTCATTCTTAAATCATACCTCTTTGTAAAATGTAACAATAAATGATCATTTATATTTACGATTGTTGTTTCCAAAATGACCATATATAGCTTTATTTGAAAACAACCTAAATAAGTCTAAACAATCTTTTACAAATGATCGCTTCACCACTGGTAACAAAATAATTAAATCCGTAAGTAAATTATTATATTTTCTCTGTTTTTAATAGTTAATGTTTTAAATTTTTTATACATATTAAAAAAATAATAATTATTTTATTTTTCCTACGCAAAATATGTTATATTACAAATTCTAACATAGTCTAACAAATCATAAATCATTGTGAAGAATTATAATAATTAAAAACATCAAAAATACATTAAATTTTACATATATATTTTAAAACATCAAATAAATAAAATAAATATTTTTCTTACAACATGAAAACAGAATTTATTATAATAATGACAACACTTGAAAATTGAATTAGTGTCCGTACATATATGAGCGTGCAGTTTTTTCTGAGAAGATGTTGGAGATTCACCACCAATTAAAAAATTGCAACTTACAACTTTTTGTCTTCTTCTCCATAACTTGTCAAAAAAAAAAAAAACAGCACAAAACAGAGCCTGGCCCAAGCAAATTCCCGAATCAAACCTTTATTTAATGTGCATTACACAACAGTGAGAGATGAGCCTGGCCCGGACAAAGTTGTCGAATCTACTCTTTACTTTACATGCATAACACAAACACAAATAACATAAGAGTTGCAACTCAAACTTTTGTACGTCGGTAGTTTTAGTATGTATCTACAAGGATGTTTCAAGGAAATTCAGATTGTATTCTATTTACTGTTCGATTACATAATCAGAACTGATTTTTTCGGTGTGTGGTTTGGTTTCTAACTTACCCACTGCATCAGACTGACCGGACAAGACTTGGGCCATACGGACATAGGGTTAACGATTATCTCATATTTCAGACAATAACCAAAATTCATCTAAACGACTCAGTTACCGAGCATACAAATCCAAACTTCCTTTGGTTTAGAATCATTATCTCCTGAACCAAACCACACTTTGCCGAACACAATCTGATTCACATGTCGGAAACAGACCAAAGATAAGCCTCTCTTTCCGTTGCCTTCTTTTCATTGGTGTTCTTAATCATTTGTTTCTCATATCCTGAACCAATCACCCACATAAATAAAACAGAAACAGATCAGACAAATAAGCTTCTTACCGATTCTTTGTAATGTGCAAAATGCAAAACACAAGAGGAACTTACCGTTACTGCGGTCAACCCCATCCCAGTGTCTACCGGGTTTAATTCCATACCGGTTCATTGCAGCTTCTAGTCCTCTAGTCAACCAACTATGTCTAGGGATAGTTTGTGGTATGATGAATCCAGATTCTTTCATCTTCTCGTCGTCTCCTAGATCCACGAGAGTTGTCTCATGCTGCTTTTTCTGCGATATAATAAATTGGGTGATATGTTAGGATAAAGCTTTTATTTTATGGCCATCTTGGTCGCTTATGGGTTTGTAGTAAATAACAAAAGTGCTTTCACTACCTTAACCAAATGAGCCATTGGATCTCCCCATCTAACTCTTTCTTTCATCATCTGATCAAGCTCGGGATCATCCCTTAAACAACAGGAAAAAAAATCATTGGAATTGATAACTAAGCTGGCTCCACCTCAAGCCCATGAAGAAAAACCAATATAGTACCTGCTCCGGGCAAATGGCTTCTCCTTCTCAAGCTCAAGTTCCTCTAGTCTAGCCTCAGCTTCACGCTTCTGAGCTAAACCTTTGCCCCATTCCAGTTTTATCTCCTACAAATTTAATCAATAACATTAGTAACTCTACTTGTCTCAGACTCAGATTCACAATTCATATTTTGGGAAACACTGAGATAATGAACAACTAGTACCTTTGGCTTTTCCACCACCTTTTTTTGCTTCGATTTAAGATATTCCTCCTTTGATATACGCTTCCCTGAAATATCAATTAGCATCTACGAGTGAGACATGAGATTATGCATTGTTACCGCAACTTACAATGACTAAGGACCTATAGTCCTCACCTGTGATCTTGTCTCGGAAAACTGCTTCTGCATTTTGACCAGTTAGCTCAGAATCCATGTTATTGAACCTGCAGAAGAGTATAATATTTCAGAAAGATGGCAACCTAAAAACGTGCAGTTGAGAATCTCAAATCATTTTCACAGTCTACATAGATTTAGTCTAATTTCTGATTATTACCTCAATTGTTCATCCTCCTTTTTCTTTCGATATTCCTTTCCAATGTCTTTGCCACTAATCAATCCGGTCTTTCGTTCCTCCTTGCTTGTTTGAGGAGGTGGCAATTCACTGCGTTGTCTCCTTGTGGGAGAGCTATCAAAATTGGTACTCCTTGACACATTTTCAGACGAAAGATTTGAGTCTCGAGAACCCTTCACATTCATATTCCTACGGGGTGGAGATAAATCAGCATTTGAGCTGAAAGATTTTGAAGGCCTTCTACCCGGTTCAGGTGACGGAGAATGATAGCGTCTTCTCCGTGGAGGAGAAAGATCACTGCTCTTCATTTTTACATCTAAGAAAGGTGAATCATGTAAGTCCCTTTTCCTGCGAGGCGGAGATAAATCACTGCCCAACTCAATGGAATCTGAACGCTTTCTGCTTGATTCACGTGATGGAGAATGAACTTGTCTCCTTCGAGGAGGTGATAGATCTTCACTCCGATTTTTTAGGACAGTATCTTCAGGTTCTGGTGAAGGCGTCCTGGCTTTTCTTTTACGAGGTGGTGACATATCAGAATCCAAACTAACAAGCTTGGCGTGATTTCTGTTAGGTTCAGGGGAAGGCGTATGATGACGTTTTCTTCGACGTGGTGGTGACATATCTCTTTTAACTCTATCAGAAACTGACTGTCTAGGCCCATGCTCAGGTGATGGCGAGTCATTACGAGTCCTTTGTCTGCGTGGAGGAGATATATCAGATCTTGCGTCTTCACGGTTTGGAGGTAACGTCACCCACCCACTCCCATCCTCAGCGATGGCATTAATAGCACGCCTTGCCTTAATTTCTTCCAACCTCCTCATTCTCTTAACTTCAATGTCTTCATCAACCACAGGTCTTTCCTCTTCATTAAAGAAAAGAAGAAAAAGAAAAAATTGTCAGTATGAACTGTAATTAGTTTAGAGAAGTGAAACATTGCAGATGCAACTAGTCCAGGGAATAGTCAAGCTATATACCCGCTGAATCATCGTCATTATTATCCTCTTCAGGTTCAACCTTCTTTTGCCAAACTGGATCTTCGTCCACAACTAAAACTCCCTTGGCTTCAGGTTTGGATGGCTTCTTCTTTTTCTTTTTCTTTTCCACAACATCACTGCTTTCATACTTCTTCAAGTAATCTTTTAAGGATTTGTTTCCAGTTCTTGGAGAGGCCATCTTTGGAAATTCGGAGCCTAATTACCAACCATAAACATGAAAATTCAGTAAAACATGACATCTACATGAAGTTTATACATTCCAACCAAAAACCCAAGGCTCAAGCTGGAATGAAAAAGTTGACAGAGGAATGGTAATGCCACTCTACACCATCTTTGCAAAAACCAATAATAGATAGCTTTAAAAATCAAATCTATTACCGACCAGAAACTAGTTCATCAAACCAATCCGGAATTAGAAATTAGTAGCTACACTCAAATAAACATCAATCAAGCCCTACACAGCATTATCTGGTCCAACGCATCAGACTGACACGAGATTAAACAAAGCAATGCTTAGTCTTACATCGTCATCAAATCCACAAGCAATTCCAGAAACCAAGAAAGAGACACGAAAATACATACATAACTAGATAGAATCGTACGATTACCTACCTGACCAGAAAAATAGCGCCGGAGATGACCGGGAAATTATCAGAAACCCAAAGCCAAAAGTTGAAGATTTTTCCCGGAGATCTTCTAGGGCTTTGTATCCTACAATCCCTTGGAGACGAGTGAGGGAAAGACAAGTTATGGTGGTTTTGAAATTAAAACCTATTAATAGGGACGTTATTGTAATTACAATTACGAGCTAGACAGGGGTATTTTAGTCTATTCAAAGCAATTGCTGAGTCAGATCGGTCTTTAAATATACCTTTCACTGTCACAGTGACTAATAACAATTAGGGCTTTTCTTTCGTCTTCCCTGTTTTCTTCTCAAAATCCGCCGCCACTTTTCGTTAACTCGTGTCAAGGATTCTCATCGCTTTAATGGCGGTATCGTACAATGCATTAGCACAGTCTTTACAGGCGAAAAGTAGCTGCTTCTTCCCCATTAGAGATAGTAAGCAGAGAAGCAGATCCAGTGTCGTAATCGCATCAAATGATAATAAGAACGTAGCTCTTCAGGCTAAGGTAAAAACAAGTGAATCTGTCTTCTCTATAAATTTGAACGTATTTGTAGAAATAATCCGAGATGAAATCGTATTAAGAAGATTAATTGTATTTAAGAACGATTCTCAAAAGCTTGAGATGATTGAATAGAGTTGAGGATGAAAATATTGAACCAGACATTGTCAGGTGCTTACTCTTTCACATATGAGTGACTACTGTTACATGTCGGGTAAAAAAATAATGAGAGGGAAAGGCTCTTTAATGGTTTCCATTTTTAGGTCTGGATATCTCTTTAATGATGCTCATTGTTTGCTTGGTTATCTTCATTTTTGTGATGACTCGAGTAACATCTGTTCATCACATTTGGTAGGAAATTTTCTTTTGTCTTGGGCTCTCTCAAGTTTAGAGTGATTATGTTTAACCCTTAAACTAATTACTGAAATGCATTCATGTGCTTAGCTGATTTGAATACTTCACGGAAGCATGATGTTATTTTACAAGTACTTGACTTCAATTTTGAGAACACTTTATATTGCAATTGGCTTTATCTTAATGTTTCTTTGCATCCTTTGAAGTTAGGATATTTGCCAAAGATGGTCAGGCTCCTACCCTTTGACACGTGGGTTTGAACTGTTACATCTCTGGTATAGAAAAGAGAGAGAAGGAAAGATCTTTTGATGGTTTCTATCTTCTGGTCTGGATTTCTCTCTGTAGATGTTCATCGTTTGCTTGGTCATCTTCATTTAGTGATGATTTGTGCTACATCTGTTCATCACAATTGATATCATTTAGAGAAAACATTGTGTCATGGCTTCTCAGATTTAGACTAATGCTGCAATGTGCATTCCCTTTTTTGATTACCTTCCGGAGTAACTTATGCTCAGTTTAGAAAAAGGAGGTGACCGTGAAAAAAAAATTATTACTTCAATTTATCTTGTTTAATATTTGTTAGTCGATATTATAATTACATTAATCTTGAGAGTTTGTCAGAGATGGTCAGGTTCCTATTCTTTTACAAGTGGGTTTGAACTGTTACATCTCTGGTAAAGAAAAAAGAGAGAAGGAAAGCCTTTTTGATGGTTTCCATCTATTGGTCTAGAATTCTCTCTAAAGGTGTTCATCGTTTGCTTGGTCGTCTGAATCTGTGATGGCATGAGCTACATCTGTCCTCCACAACCTGAATAATCTCCACAGAGACATCTCTTTTTGGCTCCCAGTTCCTGTCCAATTATGCATTTACTGTTTATAGCATTGGAGAAGACGTGTTTGATTAAAATTACAAGTGTTTATTTCTGTGTTGTTAGTGTTGCAATCGTGGTGTTATTATACCTGTCTCAGTAAGCATTGTTTATGTTGCTGTTGTATGATCTGGTATTTATCATGGTTTCTGTCGTTTTCTTTGGTTAGGTAGATAACTTGTTGGACCGCATAAAATGGGATGACAAAGGATTAGCTGTGGCAATAGCACAAAATGTTGATACTGGAGCAGTCTTAATGCAAGGGTTTATTAACAGAGAGGCCCTCTCCACTACCATCAGTTCTCGGAAGGCTACATTCTTCAGTCGATCAAGATCAACTTTATGGACTAAGGGAGAGACATCCAATAACTTCATCAATATCCTCGATATTTATCTTGATTGTGATCGTGATTCGGTATGTTTGCCTGGACCATTGACGTGAATACATTGCTATTCTTCATGAACTCATTTGTTTTTGGTTTCTCAGATAATTTACCTTGGGACACCTGACGGACCCACCTGTCACACAGGAGCAGAGACTTGCTACTACACTTCAGTTTTTGATCAATTAATCAATGATGAGGTTTGCTTTTGTGGAATTAGATCTTACCTTCTCCTGTGAAAAGAGATGATTTGAAATCTGAAGAAAGTCAGCTACTTTCTGATTGCATCTCAGGCTTCAGGAAATAAGCTAGCATCAACAACATTATACTCGTTAGAATCAATCATATCCAAGAGGAAGGAGGAGTTGACAGTTCCTCAAGAAGGCAAACCATCATGGACTAGACGGTTATTGACAGATGATGCTCTACTTTGCTCAAAGATCAGGTATTTATTATTGGTTACATAGTCGATACTCAGCTTTGCCCAAATATCTGCAATAAAGATTCATGAAGCTAGATCCTTGTGAAGCTTATTGCGTTTTGTGTTTCAGGGAAGAAGCAGATGAGCTATGCAGAACTCTGGAAGATAGTGAAGAAGTATCAAGAACAGCATCGGAGATGGCGGATCTACTGTACCATTCGGTAGTGCTTCTGTCTAAAAGGGATGTAAAGTTTGAAAATGTTCTTGAAGTTCTTAGAAAACGTTTCTCTCAATCTGGAATCGAGGAGAAGCAAAACCGCGCAAAGTGACGTATGTTTCCAATATTTTGTTCATCATGGAACTTTCTGTTGTATATTAGATATATTCTCTCTGATTAAAGCAATAAATCGAATCCTATTTGGGAAGAATAATACACGGTAGATGGTATGTTTAAACGAATTATCTTCCACAACTTTTATTAGGATGACCAAATAACACTTTTACTCGCGATTTTGTACAGTCTCTCTAAGCTGACCAAATAACCCAACAGCTACAGCTGATTGATGACTTGCACAAATCTTCTACCTTGATAATGGAGTTCAAAACCATATACTAATGTATATTTAAATATAATTAAAAAATATATTTAATCTGAATCTATTACCGGAAATACCGGAGAAATCAAATGGAGTCCAAAAAGGAAAAAAAATACAATAGAAATTGTTTATAGCTATATCCTGGATTCCAAGGACCAGATTCTTCTGTCTGTGTAAATGGGCCATTTAAAGTGGCCATAGAGAAACACTATGATTACGAAATCTTCGGTTTAACTTCGGTGCAGTGACCTCATCAAGAGGTTTCGTTAGACGAAAACCAAAGCTTTTTCTGGCAAACCAGAATCTTCTCGCTTTTAACTGCATACTCAGTCTCTTCTCTTCGACAACTCCACCTTATTCCTTTCGCCAATGTCGTGATTGCGTCCATGAAATAACTCGATTCTCGGATTATGACATATCCACTCGGTCGCAAGATCCGGTCCATCTCTAGCAGAACGTATTTCATCTCACACCTATTCACACATTACCATACAATATCACCAACAAAACACACATTACATATCAAAACCAAAAACTCCAAAAAGTGAAACTTGTTCTCCTTATTAACAACTATATTTTATCATTCATAATGTACCTCTGGCTCTCTAGGGTAAAAAGACTGTCCAGGTGAAGAAGATCATATGTTCTTGGATACGTTGAGAAAGCTTCACACCTGCACTTTCGGTTTCACGTCAATATCATACATAAAAACTAACAAAAACAGGGTGTTTTTGAAAGGAAAGAACATTTACCAGTCGTGGTAAGTCCCAATGAGACCGCGATCGAAGACGACTGGAAGTGAATTTGCACTATACGACGAGACAACGTTCATGACCCAAATAGGATCATCGATGAGAGCTGCAGCAAAACCTCCATATACCGTGTTCATATCCATAACGTTTCTTATCTTTTCTGTCCCAAGAGCTGGCAAAACCTTCTTGTAATGCTTAACTCTGTTCTTCCATTTACCATCATCGTGTTTTAAACCGTTTGCACTCCCTCCGTGAAAATCGGTGATTCTCTCTGGTGCGACATTTAACCTCTCAGGCCATTTCGGGATTGCCCCGAGACCAGAGTTCTTGACTTTAGGCGTGGGAGCAACCACACAGGAACGAAGGGGAGTGTACCAAGCAGCGTCGGGTTCAATGCTGTCGTCACATTTGGGTGGGTTAGCTTCCATATTCTTGGCGATTTTGTCGTAGCAAGATTTGTCTGAGAGTTTCTGCCAGACGGCTATGTCATCCTTTTGGGCATACTTTTTGAAACACATGGACGTTAGAAGTGACTGAAGCTTGTTGTAGTCAGATTTCTGATCTTCCATGGTTGTGTTCCATCCGCGCCATCGTCTATTATAGTTAACTGGTGGGCCTGAAAGAACCCAGAAACCTCCAGGTCGGACTATACGGTGAATCTCAAGCAAATAGATTCCACCTGAAAGATCAGACACAAGATTTTAATGTTTAAGATTCAGTGTATGATATACCAATCACAAGAACTCAGAGACATAGGGTATATATCATTTTCTCTACTACTAGGTTTCAATGGATCCAGAATATCACATGGTATAAGCTTTTTGGACTCGTTCCACATATAGCAACACATTCTAATATAAGTTTTTGATGATGAAACCTTATTTGTGCAGATGCTTACCAAATTCTGTCCAGGGAATAAGACACCTTGAGCAATGAGCCATATCAAATGCATTTGATGGGAAAGGAAGTCGTTGCGTAGAGATAATCCCGAGAATTGCAGGAATTCCACGTTCAAGAGCAAACTGAACCTGAGCTTCATGGTTATCTCTTGGAGCAAGAGAGAGTGATAGAATTCCACGGTCCAGAAGATCGCCTCCCCAACTTGCAACCTATAAAGAAACAACAGAAAGTTATAACCGGAACCGATTAAGAGATTTTGAGTAGTTGAAGAGTAACTAACCCCACAGCCAGTATCAATGGCTGTCCTGACTGTTCCATCTTTCATTTCAGGAATCAGATCTTGCATCAAATCAACATAGTGACTAACTCCACGAGGAAACATGGTACCACCACCTGGAAAATGGAACTTGTCTCCTTCTTTCTTAAGCCAATGCTGGTTAGATTTTTGCTTATTGATCCAATCATAAGGAACGTTTCTGTACCAACACTGCTCTCGGCTCTTGGGCCATCTTATAGGCGGTTTATACCCGTCTGGTGGTGGAATTAAACACTCTTTCTTATCATACACTGGAGGACAATGACGCTCCAAGAAACTTAGGCGATGGACACCATACTTCTTCCACCTCTACACAAAAAAAAACACATCAATAGTTCAATTTTATGCAACTAGAAGCGAAAAAACAAAGTAAGAATCGAAATTACTCACCTTTGGATCGGTGCACGGGGTGTAATCTTGGAACTCTGACCCGCATTCTGGGAAAGAAACAGATTTGATTTGAATAGGAGAAACTGTTGGTTCCTTAGGGGAAGCTACTGCCTTTGTAGTGGCACTTGTGATATCTTTTGCCTCGATTATGTCTCTCTCAGAGCAGAATATAATACCAAGGTAGAAGGAGAGACCGCAAAATGCAATGAATAGGACTGTCAGTGACAAGATCCTAGAACCCTTCTCGGGTTGAGAAGACTGCTTCCCGTTCTTCATAATTCTATTACACCAAACCCCACCTGCAGAATAGTAGAAACAATTACAGAACAAATCAGATCAAACAAAGTTGCAAACACTTAGCAGATCAACTAAATAAAAAGGTTCTTATTGTACAATTTCACTATGAAACAACAAAAACATGACTTTACTATGGAAATGGAAATCTAAGTGAAGTACTAAACTGCTGGATCAGCAATCAAAGTTTGAATCTTTGATCAAAACTAGGCACGAAAATAAGATTTAGAGCAACTGGATCGATGAGATCTGAATAGACACTTATACTAGAACACAGTGAAGTTATGTCTCAATTCCACAATTTTGCAGACATAATTTATGGGTCCCCAAAACCAAAGGCATCTCTAAAGCATCCCACCAGGTCAAAAAAGTTAAGACATCAGACGCAACTACTCCTTTGTTTTAACGCTAAAAATAAAGTCTCAAACTCCTAGTATTGAACAACTATGGATTTTTATCATTTATCCAAAGATAGAAACTTTAAAGCAAAAAAATTCCAATTTGAGAGTGATAAAGAGGTTTATCAAAGATTACATCTTACAGGCGCTAGAAAAATGGATCTGACGCATAGAATATAAAAATAGAGGAATATGAATGGCACTATATCTATAACTCGTTGAACAAACTACTGAAATTACGTATACTGTTTGTATAAATCCTTCGGAAAGAAATGAAGAGTTGTTGAAATTTTTGGGAAAATCCGGAGATGAAGTTGAAGTAAATCGAGATAAGAAGTGAGAAGTCCTAAGAAAATGGAGACGATCTCCGTAGATCTCTCTAACACACTCTCAAGTCTTTGTTTTGTGGACAGGAAATGAAGCTTAAAGAGGTAGAAAGAGGAAGCTTTTATAAAGAAATATATTTCATACTTTCGTCTTCTGCAGCTGGTTCATCCGCTTTCCTTCGTTCCCATCTCTTCTCTCTTTCTCTCACTAAGATTTTTTTGGCTTTTTTAGACTAAATTTTATTTTATTTAGTTTTTGGTACTTTTCATTTATTTGTGCCAGTGGTAAAAGACTTTCCATTTTTAATAATTGAGACAAATTGTTAAAATTCACTTCTGTATTCGGCTTTTATCCTTATGCCTAAGAGTGAGCTTTGGAAGAAACAAAATAGAGAAAATTTTACCAAATACTCCATTTAATGCCTTAGACATCTCCAATCGTAAAGAACCTCAGAGGAGGTTCTTAACCATTTTTTAGAATTAAAAAATGTGACAGAAGAGTTTTTAATTTTTTTGGCTTCCAATATTAGAACTCCAATTTGGGGTTCTTAAAATATAATTTAAAAAATTATCACTGAAATTTATCATGAAAACCTCTGTAATTGTAGTAAACAAATTATGTATCAAGAAACTTGTCGAAAGTCTTGATTGACAAGATGATTCGCCAAAACATCGAATTTGGTTACAGTTACAGCGGCTGCAGCGGATGAATTTGCAGTAGAAACGGCAGAGACTAGGTGGAGGGAGAGGGAGAAGACGAAGCAGAAAAGAGAATGTTGTAGAGGAAGTTGGTTGTTTGAAGGAAAGAGAAGTAGGACCAAAGTGAGATTGATAACAGAGATTGTGACGGTGGTGTGTGTAAGAAGAAGATTTTAAAAAGAGTTTGTGGTCGCCATTGATGGAGGAAGAGAGAGAAGTCACATATGGAAGTTGGAGAGTTTAAAGAAATAAAACACAACAACCACTCATAATACGACACGTCATCGGTTCTAAAAGTTTCCTAAGACCATCAGCATTGGAGGTTCAGAGCCAATTCTGGCTCAGGTTCTTAGGCCCAAAAACATTAAAATTAATGTTTAATGAGCTCATATTCGAAGAGTCGGTTCACCATTAGTAACCCAGAAGAGTCGGGTTCAAGACACGTGGCGACGCGTAATTGGGCCATTTTTCGGTGGAGATTGCGCTGCGTTTGAGCCAATACCCCGCGTATCTCTTCATTTTCTCTTCACCGAAGAAAAAATAGGGTTTGGTGCGATGGTGGCGATTCTTCGACTTCCGTCTCCTTCTCTTCCAAATCTGCGATAAAAAAGTAAGTATGTTCTTCATTTTGTTTCGATTTGAGTCTAGTAAGCGTTTTGGGGTCTTGAGGTGAGTCTAGGGTTTGAATCGATTTGGGTCTTTTGATTGATTTATAAATTGTTCTTTCAAGTACGAGTTTGGGTTCGTTTTAGGGTGTCGTTTTCGAACATTCGCCTTTGAAATTGTATCTTGTGTAGCATCTATTTGGGTTTTGCTCACATAGCTTCGTTAGTTTAGTTTCAGGTTGCAGATCCTCAAAGTATGGTGGAGGAGAACGTCTGAACGACAGAGGAAGTCTGAGCGACAGAGGAAGTCTGAATGACAGAGGAAGTCTGAGCGACAGAGGTTACTCTTTCTTCTCTTAGTAAATCTTCTTAGCTAAACGTGCATGCATAAACTTAGGTTTGAACTTATGATAATTAGAATATTAGGTTTGATCCAAAGCTTAGTCTAAAAGCTTGAATCTAAAAGGTTTCTGTGCAGCAAGATGTTTGTCATTTTAGAGTCATAGATGTTTGTCATTCGACCAAAGGTATTAACTTTTGATTTTGATCTCTAGTTCCTTCATCATTGATAATTGAAACTGTTACTTCAACTTGAAATGCGACTTACGTTTCTCTTCGGAATGATTTAAAGTCCTAGGCAAAGAAAATGATTTTACTGTATTACTTTTGTGTTGGGTATCACTGAATTTGGGTTACAATTTTGAAGTGATAAACAGGTTTTGAATTTGCTTATCCTCCAAAAATGTAGATGTTCTTACTTTTCATTGGCTTGACATCTTTTTCATCTATTTGTAGGCAGCTGCAAGAGGAAGCAAAGCTGAACAAAAAGCAAAGAAGAAGCAAGTCGAATGTGAAGAACTTGCTTCAAATGATCAACTAAAAGGTATGTAGATTCACTTTTCTTTTTCTGTCTGTGATGTATTTGTCAATGTGTTTGATCACATCTGTTAGGGTTTTAATTATGGATTATCATTTACTCTCATGCTTTGTTGGTAGATGATATGCCCTGTATTTTCTCTTAACAGTAGATTAACATTAATGAACATGAGTTGTTAATGTAATTAACTGTATTAGAGTAGCATTTATGAACATGAGCTGTTAGATGGATTTGTGATGAGCTGTTCGTGTCATTTTGTACTGCTGTAGTATTAAAATTTGACTGATGTAGTATTAAAATTTGAGACTTTGACTGATGTAGTATTAAAATTTGCGAGTCTTGATTGCCTTAGCACTCGTTTTTGGTCTTAGCACTCGTTTTTGCTAGTGTGATGATTGCTGTGTAATGAATGTTTATTTGATGTCACTAAAACCTGTCAACTAAATGAATGTTGCATGTTGCTTTGCTGTCATTACTTGGTAGGTTTGTGTGATGAATGTTGATATGATGTGTTTTGAATGCAAAAACTTATTTAAAAACAGAACAAACCTTAATCTAAGAACAGAAACATACCTTAAAAAAACACAAACCAATATCAAAACTCGGAACCTTAAAACACAACCAAAACCGTAAACCTAAATGGACCATTCTTCCTTCAATACCTCGGGGTTTCTCAACCTATTAGCTAGCCAGAGCAGTCACACTATAGAGGTAGAGACCTTTGAGTTTCCTAGGTTTAGCAGCCAGAGCTCAGAAGAGCATACTAAGGTTGAAAGGAGAAAGTGGACACCAAAAGAAGATCTTGTCCTCATCAGCGCCTGGCTCAACACTAGCAAAGATGCTATCGTCAGTAATGAACAGAAAGGAGGAGCGTTTTGGAAGAGAATTCAGGAGTATTTCAATTCAAGCCCTCAAGTCAGTGAATTGGCTCCTAGAGAGGTAAGTCATTGCAAGCAAAGATGGGGGAGAGTGAACGCAGAGGTGTGCAGGTTTGTGGGAAGCTATGAGGCTGCTGTAAAGGAGCAGTCTAGTGGCCAAAGTGAGAACGATGTCATGAAAGCTGCCCATGACATCTTCTACAATGACTACAAGATGAAGTTCATCCTTGAACATGCCTGGAGGGAACTGAGGTATGATCAAAAATGGAAGTCAACCTGCTTGGTGAAAGATGGTGCAAAGGAGAAAAGGAAGGAAACTGTGGAGCCTGACATGGAAGAGGTCAGACCTCCTGGTGTTAAGGCTTGCAAAGCAGCCAAACGCAAGAAGAATGTGAATGAAGCAGAATTGGAAAAATGGGAGAGCATGCTTGCTGTAAAAGAGAACATATCAAAGCAGAAACTGCTTGATCGTCTCCTTGCAAACACAGATAAACTTTCCGATATAGAAGTGTCACTAAAGAACAAACTCATAGCTGAAATGCTTTAGTCGATTATTATGTGATTATGTGATTATGTGTTATCATGATTATGTATTTTGTCTCTTTGTTCTTTGCAAGTTCTGATCTATTTTGTCTCTTTGTATGTTTTGCAGGTTATGTTTGCAGGTGGGAAGTGCAGAATCACGAAGCTGTTATGTGACTTTGGACTTATGTGAGATCTCCTCTTTGTTTTGTTTAGAATCACGAAGCTGTTATGACTTTGGACTTATGTATAATCACGGGTTTGGGAAGTGTAGAATCACGAAGCTGTTATGTGTTTGGTTTGTATTTGTCTAGTTAATCACGGGTCTAGTTATGTAGCATTTTGTTTGGACTTATGTATAATCACGGTTATGGGTAGTGTAGCATTTTGTTTGTTTATAAACTGTACTACCACTCACGGGTGTATTTTAATGTGTGTGAACTCAATATTTAAAGACTACACACTCGTTTGTAAACAATGCAGAACTCAATATATCTTCACATTTCTCTTTCTCTTCACATTTCTCTTCACATTTCTCTTTACACTCACTTTCTCTTCACATTTCTCTTGAGAGGCTAAATTCAAGTTTTGACAATATGTCATCAACTTTCTCTTCACATATCTCATCAACTTTTTCTTCACAATATCTCATCAAAAATTCCATAATCAACCTCCAAAAATTCTAAACTCAACCTCCAAAAATTCTAAAATCAACCTCCAAAAATGTTTTCATCATCTAATGAAATAGATTCAAGTTTTGCAGAATGTTTTGAGGATATGTTTGACCAACGTTTTGAAGAAATTTTTGATCAAAGTTTTTCCAAAAAGCCAAAGAGACGAGCTTATATCGAGAGGGAACAAGAACAAGGACATAATCTATTATGGACCGACTACTTCAGTGAACATCCTACATACCCACCTAATATGTTTAGGCGGCGTTTTCGAATGAACAAGCCATTGTTCCTTCAAATTGTTGACCGTCTCAGTAATGAACTTCCATACTTTCAACAAAGAAGAAATGCACATGGAAGAAACGGGCTATCTGCACTACAGAAGTGTACAGCAGCTATACGTATGTTGTCATATGGTCAAGCGGGAGATACAACTGATGAATATCTCTGACTTGGTGAAAGTACTGCACACTTATGTCTGCGAAATTTCACTGAAGGGATAATACAATTATTTGGAGATGAGTATTTAAGACGACCTACACAGGAAGATCTCCAATGATTACTCGATATTGGAGAGGTACGAGGGTTTCCAGGGATGATAGGCAGCATCGACTGTATGCATTGGGAGTGGAAAAACTGTCCAACAGCTTGGAAAGGCCAGTACACCCGTGGTTCAGGAAAGCCGACAATTGTCTTAGAGGCTGTAGCATCACAAGATCTTTGGATATGGCACGCATTTTTTTGGACTCCCAGGTACCCTAAATGATATTAATGTTCTTGATCGGTCACCTGTTTTTGATGACATTTTACAAGGTCGCGCTCCAAAAGTTAAATTTAAGGTCAACGACCACAACTATCGTATGGCATACTACCTTACCGATGGTATTTATCCGAAATGGTCAACCTTTATCCAATCCATCTCACTTCCTCAAGGTCGTAAAGCAGAGCTATTTGCTGAGTGTCAAGAAGCCGTCAGAAAAGATGTCGAACGGGCTTTTGGCGTATTGCAAGCTAGATTTGCAATAGTTAAAAAGCCAGCTTTAACATGGGACAAGGAAAGCTTAGGAAAGATTATGAGATGTTGTATCATACTGCACAATATGATAGTAGAGAACGAAAGAGATAAATACACTCAGTATGATACATCAGACTTTGAAGTAGGAGAATCAAGCAGAAGTTCAGAGGTGAATTCTTCGTACTCTATGGACATCCCTTCCAATCTCGGTAATATGCTAGGCATTCGCAATCAAATTCGTGATCAACGTATACATGATCAATTAAAAGCAGATTTAGTTGAGAATATTTGGCAAAAATTTGGTCGTGAAGAATATTTATCTTTGTATGTTTATAAATTCTTAGTGTAATGAATAATAATTTCTTTCAAAAATTTAAAATAAATAAATTTATTTCTAAGAACCCCATTTACGGGTTCACTAATACAGAAGCAAAATACAACCAGGTTCTTCACTATTTCTGACCCCACCAAATATTAATAAAATACATTAGTGAACCCCAAAGGGGGGTTCACTAATGTGGATGCTCTAAAACTCTACATTAAGAACCGACTCTTCATTATTAGACACATTTCAGATTTATTTAATTCTAATTAAATGCTAAGAACTTTCATTAGAGACTCTGTTGGAGATGGTCTTATTTCCTAAATCTTATTTATTTTGTTCTTTTTTACTATTCTCTCAAATCAAAAACGATCAACTTAATCTTCACTTAATTGACGTTTGAATTCCCTCTTACGATTAAACAACACACATCTTTGAAAATCGAAATGACAATTTGCAAAATCTTTCGTCTTCTCTTCTTTTTGTCATTTCACCTCTTCGATATCCCTTTCTTCATTTTCACTATCTTCATCAAAACTTCGGTTGTCCACATTGAAGTATCTAAGTTAGATAATTTTGTTTTCAAGTTGCTCTTTACAAATTGTCTCTTGCAATTTCATGAAATCCCAAAGTTTGTCTTCAATTCAAACGACAACAAAATCGTTCTTATTTTCGTGTTTTCTGTACATGATTTTGTGTTTTTGGTTTGATTTATAGTATATGTTTTCAATTCTCTATCCCTCGAAACTTTTGTTTTAAACTTTTTTCGTTGTTAGAAACAACGGCGTGATGAGTGTATATTCTCTGGTGCAAGTATTTGGTTTTTTTCCAACAAATCATAGATCTCGTCAATAGGAACAATAACCTTTCACATATACTCACCAATTTCAACATCTCGTTTCTTATGGACAATAACCTAAAAGTATTTTCGCGTTTATTCATGATTTAATGTCTTGGGTTCCCTCGTCTATCATGGAAAATAACGCTAGTCATGTGTAAATGTTTTGTCTCCTGTTCCCATTGATATGAATTTTTGTTGTCTCAAATGGACAACGAGATCAATACATCCTTTTTAACCTTGCTATTTGTTATGATGCTATTCATTTCCAGTAGTAAATAACGAATTCTCACGTGTTTTATCTGAAAGGCAATGACACGCAGACCCGTTGCTACTCTCAACAACAATAATGATTTCGATGCCGATTTGCTAGCCTTACGGTTGTTCGCAATTGACCGGTATCCTGATGATGGTCGAATTAATTCGTACTCCAAGCCAGAGTACCTTCTCAACCTCGCAGATATTTTCAAAGATACCACTGAATCGAGTACCTTAGGAAATCTTTTGGTCCACTATTTGAACTCATAGTACGCAGGGCTTCACTATTTGGAAAGTTGGTCCACCATTCTTTTTGTCGGTTCCTTGTTTCCAAGAAAAAACACGAACTCTAGTTTGTCTTTGGTTGACAGCCAAGTTCCTTCAAATAGTTTGCGATTCTTACCGGTCTCCCATGCGATCCTTATCATGCAGATATGTAGGATTTGCATACCTGCAATTGTTATGTAACTACAAATTTCTTTTTGTCCACGACCTAACATATCTCTCTTTTGCTTCAGTTCATCCATTCAATACTCGAGTACATTCATTACTTTCTAATTATAAAATGAATGATTCAAAATTTATTAATTCTACTGCTGAATCACGCGCCAAATATAAAAGACGAACGCTTCACTTTTCACCAGATCATGCATCTACCTTTCTTTTTCCCACCAATTGATTTTTTCGTCAAGAATAAAATCGTCTTTTTATTTTTATACAATAAATAAAAGATGGCATTTTAACTAATTAAAAATCAAATAATGGTATTCCACAAAAATAACCTAAAAAAATACACACTCGGAACGTATGATCAACTTATATTTATTATATATATATGTATATATGAAAATATATTAAGAAAAGTCCATTACGAAATTAAATATAATCATTTTAAACAAATTTTATATAATCCTAAATGTAAGTTGGGGCAATTCATTTAGGGTATGGGACTGTGTGGGCTCCTGAATCATATAACAATAATAATACTTCTGACCATAAAAAAACAAATTATAAATATTTTTTGTCGACCAGTTTATAATTCTTTAAAGTCGTTAAAAACAAACCCTCATAAGAAATTGTGAAACGAGTCTTCATTCAAATATTTGAGTTGATGTATGATTGATAAAAAATTTTGTTGAACATAATATTTTTGTAAAAGCTAATTATATTTAAGGATTTTGAAATAAACAATATAATCGGTTAAAAGTCCATCGTTAAAAAAAGTCTCATTTAATTATGAAAACAACTCAGATAATAGTAGAGGTGGGCAGAATAGTACCTAAAATATTTGGGATTTATATAAAATTAACAAAATTTTAATTTTTGTATCATATTAATTTAAACTTATTCAATAATTATATTTTGACACAATTCATACAATGACGATATTACCAATTTTGTACTAAACATATTCACTATTTATATCTCAAAATTTTATTATATATATCAAATATACGTATAGTTATACAATTTAAATTTTATTAATTGGAGACCCCTAAAAATAAAAATGTTTGATATTAAAATTATAATACTTTGAAATCCACACATTAATTAGTTTTATATCTCCTAATCAAAATTTTGCTATATGTCAAATAAAGATTGAGCTAAATAATATAATTTTCACTAACTGGGGGTCCTTAAAAAATTGGGGATCATTCAATTTCAAATGTTTTAAATTAATGGGATCAAATCTGACTCTGGAAATGAGAAAGATAGAGATGAGAGAAGTTAGAAAGAGAGAACGTGTGACTCTCGGTGTTCGTAAGCGCAAGGCGGTTATCATGATTTCCGTGGGCCGGCGGTTTCCGGCAGTTTCTTCTGGTGCAAAAAGGAGACAAGCGGTTTCTTCACTTCTTCTATATAATTCCAACGCCAATTTCAATGTATAGCGAAGAGACTAGTGTGTTCACCTTCAAGTTTGAGAAGCTTCGCAATTTCTGCGCTCATTGCGGTATGCTCATGCATGATGAATTGATCTGTGAGCTCTTTTCTCCAATGCCCAATATGAATCTGATGGTGCTGATTATGAGGACCCGAATGATTTTGATGATGCAACGGATGATGTCGCTGATGAAACGGTGCCAATACAGGAAGACAACGTTCCAGAATCTTCCCACACTGCTGCCAAGAAACGTAAGGCTGAAGACCCACATGTTCGTGATGGTGAGTCTGTTTTTACTACTCTGGTGCGTGCAGATTTTAGGCGTATTCAGGAACGAGATGATACAGAGGAATGCTACTCCAAACGCACTTGTCGCCAATTTGATGTGGTCGATATTTGCAATTGGTATGGAAAAGTTGCAAAAAATCTCCATTAATCGAAAAGAACCTTGGCTAATGTGTGGCGATTTTAATGAGATATTTTCGAACTTGGAGAAACGTGGATGTGTTATGCTTGAAGAATGGAGTTTCCAAAATCGTCGTCGTGATCTGCCTTATAAAGGTAACAAAATGACCTGGCGTGGGCAGCGACGACAATATCAAGTGGAATGTTGGTTAGATCGAGCGATGACAAATTCTGAATGGTGTGCTACTTATCCTGCTTCTGAGGTAGAATATTTTCCTATAGCAGGCTCCGATCATAGACTAGCAGTCATTAAAACAAGACGTTCAACGGATCGAGGGAAGGAGCTTTTCCAGTTTGATAAAAGACTAATAGGTACCGATGGTTCAATAGAGGTGGTACGGCGTGGTTGACAACACTCTAGTTTTGATGAACACACAAGTGTTATGGTTCGGTTAGACTTACTTGCGTTGTTTTGCCTCCGGACACCCTCACACTTGGGCCAAATACTTGCAATTGAGCAGAATTTTGGTACAACTCTAGCTTCCATACGTCGTTGAAGTGCACTCCCTTTAAAGTCAGTTTATGGTCGTGATCCTCCAGCACTTTTGTGCTATGAACCAGGGTCGACGACAAAGTTTGAGTTAGAGAGATCCTTGATTGAATGCGACAATATGCTGCTGGACATTAAGGCTCACTTAACCCGCGCACATGACATCATGAAGAATAATGCGGACAAACATCGCCACAATTTGCTATTTCAAGTAGTTGATCTC
>JAKUCM010003955.1:0-70742 GCA_023374145.1 Lepidium sativum | reverse complement strand
TAATAATATCTCAAACAAAATTACAACTTGCACAACAATAATCTTTGTTAACAAAACTGAGTTAACAAGTATGAATTAGAGAAGGCATATTGAATTTCTTGATTTTTTCTCTTTGAATATGATTTTGATATGATAAATGTGAACTTTTAATGCGAGGTGATTAAAATGTATGAATTGAGATGTTAAGAACTTTCTTGTTCTTTGCTAAAAGATTTTCTCCGTCTTTATGCATGTAAGAAGCTTCTTGACTCTCTCTTTGATTTGATCTCCTAGTTAGTCTTTGTTATTCTTGATCTCTGATCTTCAAGCCTGATGTTATGATACCATTTGAAGAAGAACTTGCAGAGACCTTTTAGCAAAATTGAACTTGCTCTTACAAAAATTTGACAATGACTAACACATTCTCATGATCGCAATTTGGAGAGAACTCAATTCGAAGACTTGATGAAGATCTTATGAAAGAAAGAAGAAGAATTCGAGGATAAAAAAATGACACAAGCGAATTATAGAGTTATCATATAACCACAATATATCTCTCTTCATGTATTTCTCCTGCAATCCACTAATTTCTCTTTTGAGTTTTCTGTTATAATATCTCGAACTTAAGAACCTCAATGGAGAAAAAGAAATTGACTAAATAGTCAACTTTGTAAAAGAACCAGATTCGGTCGCAACAATCACTTTTACGATATCACCTTTAGTTTCATGGCATCACCTTTATATTTGATCACATAATTAAAACTGTTAATTACATTTATTATTTGATTGTTGGTGATCTTAAAAAGAACATGCACTTAGTCAACTAATTAATTATATTAGCTAAAATTGCCATTTGCATAATACTAAAAAAAATTGTTGATATCTTTCATCAGCATTGATTAGGTTTAATTATTTAAGTGGCAACTTTCAATTGCTGGCATCACCATTAAGTTAAGTCAATGTTGATAATATACTTATAACTAATTCCTTATTATATTAAGACATAATTTGACCATATCTATCTAATTAATTTGTTTACTTTTTAACCATTGCTAATCTAGTAAAATTAGATCTTTTATAAATTAATTACATTTCAGACATTATTTTGCAAAAGTATTTGTCAATTTTGTAGACATTGTCTGTCTGTCACCTTCCTTTAAGTGTCTAACTGGTGACGCTAATACTTACACGTGTCTATATTTTATCTGCTAATAGTCTAATTACTTCTACCAAATTGCCAGGATAGCTCCCCAGCTCTCGGGAGACTTCTTGAAGCTTGAGAATCATATTGATGCTAAAATCAATTTCGATGCTAAAATGATAGCTAATGTCCAATTTTTTTTTCTTCTTATTTTACAGAAAACAACATAATCACGATTTCTTTTAAATAAAAATATATTTTTAATAGTATATGTTTAAGTGTAGAAATACTATAATATAATTAGCGAAACTTTCGTATGACCAAATATTTTTGATAAAATCATAAGAAATATTTCAAGCTAAAATAATTATCTAATATATTTGAATGAAATCAAATCGATTATTCATATATAATAAACGATATCCACCATATAAAATCATTTCCGAAATGCAGGATATCAACAATTTATATTGATTCTATGATGAATATTCTTTATTTTATCTTATTTAAAAAAATTATACTGTCTCTACCATAAATATAAAATTAATATTATATCTAATTTTTTAATATTAAATTACAGTTTACCGTCCATTAATCAAATTCTTATATAATGTAAGTAATATAATTCAATATTTGAATATATAAATACATCTGTATTTACTAAATTTATCACATGTCACTAGATTAAATATCAGATATATATATATATATATATATATAAAATTTTTAATCATAAGACTTATTGCTAAAATATAATTTTTTTATAAGTAATAAATATGCATATATTTTTTTACCTGTAGTAGATATATTAAAAATATGCATATTTATATAATTAAAAATTGAATCCATAATTTACACTAGATAAAAGTTTTGTTAATGCGCAGACCAGCTATAATATAGTATTAATTATAAAAATAAATATAAAAAAATGAACATAAATTAGCTTTGTTGTAAAAGTTACAAAAAATTATATTATCTCTAAAATATTTATTAAAATGACAGGGCAAATGACTTTTAGCCTAGTGGCAGGCGGTAAGTGCACATAACAACCAAGGATCGAGTTTCCCTACTTACATTATGTAGGAATTTAGTTATTAATCTGGTTAGTTGTGATCCAATATAATTTGCCGAACTAACGATAAATAAAAGAGCATTTATCATATAAAAAAAGTAGTCCGCTCAGAGATATATCAGATAAATTTAGTAAATTAGTTAAAAGTTTAATTAAGAAAAAATAAAGAAAAATATGTGGATCCACGTCTGCTTGCGTACACGTAAACAGACTTTTCGTTTTATGGTACTTCTTTGCTCTGTTGCTGTTGTGAACTAATTTCGGTATTAAAACAAAAATTAATTAATCATTTCGGAAACTGAAATAATCTAACGGCTATAATTGCACCGCAAGCTGTTACTACAATCTATCCAAACACGTGTACGACTATTAACTCTCACTGCGAGAAATAAATAAATAAATGCGTCGAACAAAAACGAATATTCGAGTTGTAATATTTATTAATTTATATTAATGAATATCTCGTGTACGTTCCGATTTAGGCTGACGTGTACGAGTCCTTTTTTAATTTTTAGTTTAGTTTTAGGTTAAATGAATTATTGTGACAGTATATAAACCCTTTCAAGTCTCTCTGTTCATATTCAGTCGTAAAAAAAGAACTATTTATTTTTATTTTATTTTTTTTCTCTCTCTCTCAGAAATTTTGGGGGAGAAATTTTCTTCTAGCAATGGCGATGAGAAAGCTTTTGTCGAAGAAACTCTTCAATATCTCTAATGTTGCATCTCAAAGTCTAATGAATTGTCGTATTTCATCTTCTTCCCTAGCTGTACGAACCAGAGTTTCCAATAATTCTGGAGATACGACCAAAATCGCTCCAGAGCCTGGAGATTCACGGAGATTTTTGCATAATAGTGCAATGATACGGCCAGAAATTATGCAAATTCCTTTTGGGGAAGGTTTGATTGAGAAATTGCGTGAAATCGATGGAAGCAAGGATCGAATTCGATTAGATGGACTTGCTCCACCGATGAAGGTAACGGAGACGACGACGCCGAGTCTAACGGTTGCAGATACGAAGAAGCTTCTCCGTGCGGCGCAGATCGAAATCGTGAAATCGAAACTTAGAGAAACTGGGAAAAATTGGATGCCGTATTCGGATTTTGTTAATGTTTGTGGTGAAGCTTCTTCAGATCCAGATCTAGGATTTCAAATCGCGAAGATGCTTGATGATTCAGCAAACGTCATCGTTTTGGGAGATTCTGTTTGTCTTAGACCTGATCAGGTAATTTTCTTTTTTTCCGATTTTGCATTTCAAAATCATCATCATCTACATTTGAATTTGTTTACGTTTGAAATCTCTGAGTCTGCAGCTGTGTGGTATTTGATTGGGAGAGATAGAGAGAGATTAAACTCTCTGAAAAATCGAATTAGGTTCCCAAATTTGTTTTTCTGATTTTGATACTTGAAGCGACCGAAAACTGATACCATTTTTATCCGTTGTATCTGGTTCCAATTTCAACAGGAGAATCAGAAACCTCTGTTTTACCAGAGTTCCATAGGAGATTACCAAGTTTGAGAGGTGGTGATAAAGAGGAACAGTTTCTACAGAGACCACAACTTTTGATTTTTAAAATCATTGGTTTTGATTAGGTTAAATTGAGTCAAGACCCTTTCGGTGACTTGATTACCAAAAACCCAAAATTGAATTCCTTTTCAAAAGAGAGAGATTTGAGAGAAACTTTATCTTGTTTGAGTACTAACAAGTTCTTGAGAGTTATTAGGATAATTAAAGTGGATACTTGATAGAGATAATGATGAATTTGGGTTGGGTTGGGTTGGGATTATGTTGGAGAGGTCTTAACCAGAAACTGGGATTATGGGGATGGATTATCTGACTTCTCTTGTCATTGATTCATGAAGATGTGTTTGTTGTGTGTTATTTGAGTGCTAATTGTGTCTCAAAAAAGGTGAAGGAGGTTTGTTTTACCCAAACATTTTCTGTTTTTGTCTTTTGCTCTTGTGTATGAGCAGGTTACAAAATCCATTGAAGGCTTGCTTCCATTGCCAAAGATTCATAACCCAAACGACCCAAGGAGAATCGAGTTAAAAGATCTCGAAGCAGAAAAGGCAATGATCGATGTTAAAGCACACAGTTTGGTCCGGAAAGAGCTTTGGGCTGGTCTTGGTTACTTGATCCTACAGACCGCAGGGTTCATGAGGCTTACGTTTTGGGAACTGTCATGGGATGTGATGGAGCCGATCTGTTTCTATGTCACGTCCATTTACTTTATGGCTGGTTACGCATTTTTCCTCAGGACATCAAAAGAGCCTTCTTTTGAAGGGTTTTACCACAGCAGGTTTGAAGCTAAACAAAGGAAATTGATGGGTCACTATGAGTTTGATGTTGAGAGGTATAACGAATTGAAGAAGCTGTTTTACTCTAAGACTTCAGATCATGCTTCCAAGATACTTGGAACTATTAAGAGTTAGATTAATTGTTAGATTCGATGTTGTTGTCACACATGTTGTCTGACTTTTCCTAACCAGAGAATTCTTTTCCAAAAAAGGAAAAAAGAAAAGAAAAGAATAGGTGGTGTGTTCTGAAATTTTCAGTTTTCCAAGAAACGAAAAGAAAAAACAAGGAATTGTTCAAATTGTTGCCGCTTATGTAACAAAAGGAAGAGTTATGTTTTTGTTTTCAAGTTTTTATTTATTTATATATATGACCGGTCTAAAATGTATCACTATGTAAATAATAGTTTCGAAATGTAATGTAAATGCTCTAGTTATTAAATTGGGAACAAAATCAAATAAATCTTAAAGTGGGTATATTAAATTTTTAATTCACGAGATTCTAAGATAATTATCTGATTTTATGTTAATTTTTAAAAACATTTATAAAATTTATGTTGACCATTCAATTTAACCCGTCGTCAACTCAAGTAACTGAAAATTCTTAATCATGTTTAGTGCCGTTATTTCTCGTCCTGTTTAGTAAAGCACATCATTTCATATATCAGTTCTATTGATTAAAAATCGAAAAGAACACATACGAAGAAGTAAATGAAAATGATGTAAAATCCCAAATCTTAAATCCGTTGTCTTCGACATCCTCTTCTCTTTTCTGCCAAATATGTTTTTTTCATATTGTTTCTCTTTTTTTTTTTCTATTTTGATCGATTAAAAATGAGTTGTGGATCATCTTCTAGTTCGGCAAATTCTAGTCGTGGATTTCCTTCTACGTGTGTGTGGTTTGAGTGTTAAAATCTTCACATCAAGGTCAAAAGATAATTCTGGTAGGCCCTTTTTCTGTTGTGAAGTATAGAGGAGGTCAAATTTCCTATTTCTAGTAAGTAAATTTTGGACATGTTTTCACATTTGTAAATTTTGATTAAGTGTATTGTTGTTTTTAGTGAGTTAGAAGTATTTTTTTAAATGGGTTGAATATGCGGTTTATGAAGAAATTGAAGCTGCTTTACTGAATATAAGAGCAATGGAAACTGAATTCCAGAATGCAAAATCTGAGTTTGAAGATATCAAAGCGGTGATAGAAGAACTCAATGAAGAGTTTGACAAGAGCAAAAAATCTATTGAACAACTAAAAGAAGCATACAAAGTGGTCGTTATTGTAGGGAATTTTTTGTTGATTTTGGTAATTTACTATTGTGTTATGTACTTGGTGAATAAAAAATTGATGTGATTGTCAAGCGATGAATTAGAGGATTATTGATTTTTTGTTTCTGTTAGTTTTTTGGTTGAACTCAATATATGGTTATTGTTTCCTTTTGGTTATATGTTATCAAGTATTTTGGATCATTTACATTAAAAGTGACTCCAACAACCATAGAGAATGGAACATGTACCAAACATGCAAAATAGAAGCAAATAACCAAAGAGAATCCAGTTTCCAACAAGAAAGAAATCTGAAACAGAAGTAAATATGTCTCAAGTGAGAAAAGACAATATCCAAAACAAAAGCAAATAAGTCACTAAAACATTGAGATGTCTTTAAACAGAACATTGAGATGTCTTTAAGACATAACATAAGTCTTCCTTGCACGTTGTTGTACTGGTGTGCCTTGAGTTCTTTGAGTGTCATGTGTGTCTTGTGTTTCCTAATTGCACGCACAATAACAATAAGAACAATAATCATAAGAACAAACAAATCTGAATAAGAACAAATAATCACAGGAACAAACAAATCTGAACATGAATCCTCATTGGTCTTCCTCTTCTTTGCTTTGGTGGTCTCTCACGTCTTTGGTTTAGACAAGAGGTTTTATTGTGACCTTCCTCTATGCAGTTAGAACACGTGATCACCCGAAGTTGACGGTTCATTCTTGTGGAATTAAATGACGATGAAGCTTCATTTCTCCCTTTTTCTAGCATAATTTGATGGTCTATCGGGATTGTCTTTCCTCCATGGTGCTGACAAAACTCCAATTAGAATACATAACCTCTGCTTGGTAATCCTAAATTCGGTCAAAGCGAGCTTCATGACTTGTATTTCTTTCTTTAGTAAATCGTCCATTTGCCTTAGCACATTGATCATCACTGATATTTAATTTGTATTCTCTTCTCATCTCAACTACAATCTCTTGTTTTCTCATCTTTGGATCCCGCCTTAACCTCTCTGCAAACAACAAAGCAATCGTCTTTTGCTTCAATAATCGAGTATAACCTGTTCTATGGCATGTATGCTCATCAACAAGACTTTTTTTGCATCTTTTGTAATCTTTTCTCATATGAACAATATATCCTCCACTGACAGTCTTTATCAGAACATTTAGTCCCTATTCCGATTTGTACATCGTAATATCATACTTAGACTCAATTAATACCTTAGAATAGTTATCATGACCTCATCATGAGAGTTGAATGTTTTTTCCAATCTTAAGAACACACCTTCTTCTTCAACTTCAGACCACATACGTGAAACATGATCCTCGTCTTCATCTGAATCTGATGACAACGGATCTGAAACCTTTTTGTCATCCCACGCATCATCGCCACAATCTTCATCGCTCCCATTTTTGTTATCGAACCCAATAGGTTGGCCAAAGTGAGTTTCAAAGTCTCCACACTCCTCTTCGTCAACATCAAATCTATCCCCATCTTCTTATACGCATTCATCATCATCGAGTTCTTCCTCCTCTTCAGACTGTTCTTTATTTTCAACGAGTTCTTCCGCCTCTTCGGATTGTTTGTCTACCTTGTCATTCAGGTTCGCCAGCGTCTGAGGTATCTCTGGAGGTCTTGTCGGATATGAAAAAGAAGCACCAGACGATCTCTGCTGGTTTAGGCTCCACATTCGCATGCTTCACTTTTTGTGCTATGCATTCAAACTGAGAGAGCAGATGAAGAGTTTTGAGTTTGTGTCCTTTAATTTCCAATCAGTAAATGAGGTTAATAATTTATGTTACTTGAGTTCACGACGGGGTTAAACTGAACGGTCAAAGCAAACTTAAAGATTTATTTTGAAAGTCAACACAAAATTGGATAGCTATTTTGGAGCCTCGTGAGTTGAATTAATATTTTGCTCTTTTTTAGCATGCGTTCATTATGTAATGATTATGTTTTAAGTTTTAACGTTACTGCAACTTGCAAGCTAAGCTGCATAAAATCAGAAGCGGATATGCGGAAGAGAAATAACTTAATCGTGTTTTCTAAAAAAGTTAGGAAGGAAATATGTATTGGAAGCTTATATATATATATATATATATATATATATATTATATCATAAACTAGTACCTGTAGCAAAATCTATAAAGAATGAAATTCAATTTATAGTGCTTGAATTTTCAGCTTTGAATTTTTCAGCTTTGAAGTCATTATGTGATATTGTCATCATCCTTCTTATTTTTATCAACATTATCAAACACAACAACTTCCAACTATGTTCATCAAGAGAAACATCCTCAAACTCAAGTCTCCCTACATTGATCTCATCAATGAATTAAATTGGTCGCGTCTAACATCCCACATATGATTGAGACCTTCTTTATAAATAGAATTCTCTTAAAATAGAAGACCACAGTTGAAGGTTAATGTGCACAAATACCAAATCTTCAGCTCTTTGAAAAACAATTTTGTTTTTTGTTACAGAATGTATGAATTTGTAGATACTCCAATTTTTTTTATAACATGAAGATGAAAATGGTTATCCAAGCAACTTAACAGCTAATATTTGAAGTTTTGGTGTTAAAGATTTATGAATTGCTTACTATCTCAAAGGTTCTAAGAGAAACCTGACATGAATAGCATCCATACACCTAAATCATATGGGTATATGCCTTCTCATATTTTAGTTTAATTAATAATTGTAATTAATTTTTAAATGGGCTGGGCTCTAGTTATATTGTTTATATTTTATGAAGTTGGTGATTAACGATTCAACTTTTACTTCTAATATTTACCCATATTACTAAACACACAATCATAAAAATGTTGCAACCAAATAACATCTAGATGTGTGGAAACCAAAAAAGATATGAAATACCTGAACAAAATGGAAGCAAAGATGTGGAAGAACGAAATAAGTAAAGTTGAAGCTGAGAAACAGTTTATGTCAAGCATTATAATCATCAGCATCAATGTTTTTGAGATTTGTGTTAGCAATTTGCAGTCGACAAAACAACAAAGAAACTAAAGCCCTTGCAACTTTGCAATGAAGTAACGTGATGGAGCCAAAATAAAATTTTGTGCCCCAAGAGCAAACTCCAAAGAAGTCAATAATCTTTAGCAACCTTGTGAAACCAGTCATTAACCAACTACTTTTCCAATCGTGTTGATTTCAACACTTAGTGTCCGTTTTCCTAGCAACTTCTTCTAGATTACAACAAAATTATCAGCACAAAGCAGGATAATTATTTGAACCAAATAATAGAGCGGCAAAACCCAAAATTACATAAATAAACAAAATCACCTAGATGTTTAGTCGGACCAAATTTTCGAGATAAGGAGAAATAACACAGCAGGTGGAGGGTGAGAGCGGCTGAGTAACATTTGAACGTGGATAATATTTGAATAAAAACTTGTCATTGTCAGAGATCAAAACATTCCCTTCCTTAGTAATAGCCACCGGCCATAGCTACATCGGCTAGATTTAGTATAGCAAAGTTTCTAAGCTGTTAGCGCGTAGTCCGTCTGCTCTTAAGGAAGTCGATTTATTGATTCGTCCTTCTCGGACAAACTGCTCTGGCATTTTCAGTGTATTGGTCTATCTTCCTTGATGGTCAGACTTTCATCAAGATTCAGTATTTGGGCTGACTTGGAGAATGCATAACGAAGAGGGATACTTACGACGTCACGGAACTCTTCTGTGCGAAGATCTAAATCTAGTTATTAAGATGAGACTTGGTTTAGATGTTACAATAGGATTGGTTTATGTGTTAACCGGAGGATTAATTGTGTACCGGTTATATTGTTCGATCTTCTTCTTGTGTATATATACTATCTGAACTATGTTCTTGAAGGTTAATGAAATAAGAAGATTTGTTTTGTTCTTCCACGAACTGGTTTCTAGTTACCAAGATTTCTTTCACGAATTCGTCTTCGTCTAACATGGTATCAGAGCAATTAAGGATTACTTCAATGATCTCGATCTTCTCTTCTTCTTCATTCTCTTGATCGGATTTTCTTCTTCCGGTCATCTTCACCCTCTTTCTTCCATCCTCTGGGATTGTTCCACAGAATCTCTAATCTTCTCCCTCAAATACTCCGTTGATCTTTTTCGTTTTTAAGTCGCAAATCATGCTTCTAGTTAAGAGAAAGACTAAACGCATGGTAGCTGGACAAAGATCTATAGCAAGAAAGCAAAATCAACCATCAATCTTGGGGAATTCGGAGCTAAATCGAGCTTCAACAGTCAGCGATTCACCGTTTGAACAAAATGTCTCTGTGAACGATCCACCACCGAATCAAAACACTTCTTCAATTTTGACTCCTGATGAAGCATTCACGACTTCGGCAACTATGAACAAGCTTGAATTCGACGGAATCCAGTATTCTCCCTATTTCTTAACGAGTGCCGACAACCCAGGTTCTTCTATAATCCCAGAGATTCTCGATGGAACAAATTATAGTACTTGGAATATCGCGATTTCAATCGCCTTAGAAGCTAAGAATAAGCTGGTATTTGTAGACGGTTCGTTACTTAGGCCTGACGAGAATCATCCTCACTATAAAATCTTGTTTAGATGCAATAGCATGATCAAGTCTTGGATCTTGAACTCCGTCTCTAGAGAAATTTACAGTAGTATTCTTAGACTTCGAGATTTTGTCGACATATAGAAGGATTTTATGTCTAGGTTTCATGTCACCAACCTTCCTAGATCGTATCAATTTTCTCAGCAAATCTGGTCTCTTCAACAAGGAGAAATGGATCTCTCCACTTACTTTACCAAGTTGAAGACGTTTTGGGACGACCTTGATAGTACGGATTTTTCAAGAACTTGTAACAACTGCGAGTGTTGCAAGACTGTTCAAGCCAAGCAAGAACGTTCAAAGGTCATTAAGTTTCTTGCGGGGCTCAATGATTCGTACTCAAATATAAGGAGTCAAATCATCATGAAGAAGACGATTCCAGTCCTAACTGAGGTCTATAACCTTCTTGATCAAGACCACAGCCAAAGAAATATCCAACATGCACAGAATGCTTCACTATTCAATGTCTCTAAGATCATTCCATCTTCTGCTGGCAATGTGAATGCCTCCTATGTGAACCAGAAATCGTCTCAAAGATCAACATGTTCTCATTGTGGCTATGTAGGTCACACTGTGGCCAAATGTTACAAGTTGCACGGGTACTCTCCTGGTTTTAAGCACAAGACCAAAGGGGCAACCACGAAAACAACCTTTGCACAAGCAAGCAACTTGGGACAGAACAAGGTGGACTTTTCGATGACAGGCTCACTACAAAACTTATCCAAGGAGCAAATAGCAGGGGTCATTGCCTATTTCAACTCTCACATATCCGACCCTACGACTGTGACTTTGCCTTCCACTTCAGGAGGTACAATCACAGCCAATGGTATGATTCTCAGCTCTAATATTCTTCACCTTGCTGGGATATTACACTGTACAAAGACTAGTTTATCTACTTGTTCTTGGATCATTGACAGTAGTGCAAGCCATCATGTGGCTTATGATAAGAACCTGTTTACTAACATGAATGTCTCTGTGAATAAACATGTAACTCTCCCAACAGGTGTTGACATTAAAATTGCGGGTATAGGTGATATATGTATCAGTGACATTCTTCTTCTTTGAAATGTTCTTTTCATACCAGAATTCCACCTGAATCTCATGAGCGTTAGTCAGCTCACTCATGATTTAAAATGTAGATTCACATTTGACAATTCTGCTTGCTTGATTCATGATTCTCTTCAGGGGCATACGATTGGACTGGCTAAGAGGACCTGCAATCTATACATTTCGGACAGCAGTTTGGCACACGACAAACCAAATTCTAATTATCTCTCTCTTAATGTTGTTGCTGATTTTTCTCTTTTGCACAATAGACTAGGACATCCCTCTGAATCTATTTCGAAAACACTTGGCCTGAAACAGAAAATCGATTCTGATTTTCATTATTCAATATGTCCAATAGCTAAACAGAAACATCTATCATATGATTCTTGTAATAATCTTTGTCTTTCTCATTTTGATCTCTTACACGTTGATACTTGGGGTCCTTTCTCAAAGGAAACAAACGAGGGGTATAGGTTTTTCTTGACAATTGTAGATGACCATACCCGCATGACATGGGCTTACCTTATGAGAGCAAAGAGTGATGTATTAAAAATCTTCCCTGACTTTCTAACGATGGTGGAAACTCAGTACAATGCTAAAGTCAAGGGGGTTCGTTCCGACAATGCATCAGAGTTGAGATTTGTTGAACTTTTCCAGTCAAAGGGAATCCTACATTACTACTCATGTCCAGAAACTCCCCAATAGAACTCGGTGGTGGAGCGCAAGCATCAACACATACTCAACGTGGCGAGATCGTTGATGTTCCAAGAAAATGTTCCCTTATCTTACTGGGGAGACTACATTCTTACCGCATTGTTTTTGATAAATAGAATCCCTTCCACTTTACTTCAAAATGTTTCTTCTTTTGAACTAATGACTGAAAACAAACCATCTTACAATCTCTTTCGTGTCTTTGGATGTTTGTGTTACAACTCCACTTCATTGAAACACATGACAAAGTTTCAACCTAGAGCAAGGAGATGTGTGTTCTTAGGCTACCCCCTAGGCTACAAAGGGTACAAAGTCATGGACTTAGAAAGTAATGCAGTATACATTTCCCGTAATATTGTCTTCTACGAGAACATCTTTCCCTTCAAGGAAGAGAATGCTACGTTGAGTGATTTTTCCTCTCTGCTTGACAACAACACTGATGGTTCTGTCACCACGAATCTGCTCAAACATACTCAGAATGACGAGGTCACACGAACGACCACTGAGGATGTAAACATTGCAGATCACACGACAACCACATAAGACATTAATACGAAGAATGTAATAACTGCACGTTCTACAAGACAGCAGAGACCTCCTCGACATCTGCAGGATTACTACTGCAACCTCACCAAGACCAGTGCACCATATCCCCTAGCAGCTTACATATCTTTTGACAACTTGAGTAAAGAATATTCATCTTATCTTTGTTCTGTGATGCAGCTAGGGGAACCAGCTACTTTTCTACAAGCAAAGAAGCATGAAGAATGGCTCACAGCAATGAACGAAGAACTTCAGTCTTTGGATAATGCAGAAACTTGGGATATAATGTCATTACCGCAAGACAAATGAGCCATTGGATGCAAATGGGTTTACAAGACGAAATTAAAAGTAGATGGGAGTTTGGAGCGTTACAAAGCGAGACTAGTTGCCAAGGGTTATACCCAGCAACCAGGAATAGACTTTGTTGACAACTTCTCCCCTGTGGCCAAGATGACGATTGTGAAGACACTCCTATCAGTTGCAGCTGCTAAGAGGTGGAGTCTCCATCAGTTGGATATATCTAACACATTCCTCAATGGGGACCTCACAGAGGAAATCTATATGGTACTTCCACCCGCTTACACTCCAAAATCAGGTTCTAACTTACCTTCTAATGCAGTTTGTAAATTGAACAAATCCATTTACGGTCTTAAGCAAGCTTCACGTCAATGGTTTTTAAAATTTAGTGAGGTTCTTCTAGGAATAAATTTCAGAAATTCTCAAAGTGATCACACTCTTTTTGTCAGAATTTTAGGAGGGGATTACATTGCAGTATTAGTCTATGTAGATGACATTATTATTGCTTCTAATAATGACGTTGTTGTTGAATCTCTTAAACATATTTTACAAAACTGTTTTAAGCTACGTGATCTTGGCCCTTTAAGATACTTTCTAGGCTTAGAGATTGCAAGGTCTGCTACAGGGATCTCCTTATGCCAACAGAAATACACCTTGGATTTGCTGGAAGACACTGTTTTTTCCTGGGCTGTAAACCTTGCAGTATACCGTTGGATCCAAGCCTAAAGCTCAAGCTCAACACAGAGGAGAGTCCTCTAGATAACCCTCTGGAGTATAGAAGACTCGTGGGACGCCTTATGTATCTTACCATAACCCGACCAGACATCACTTTTGTTGTAAACAAGTTATGTCAGTTCTGTGCTGCTCCAACACAATCTCATTTACAAGGTGCCTACAACGTCTTATGATACTTGAAGAACTCCATTGGACTCGGTTTACTTTACCCAACAGATAATGATTTGGTTCTCAAGGCTTTCACTGGTGCGGATTGGGCTTCATGCTCAGACACTAGGAAATCAACCTCGGAATATTGCATATTCCTCGGTCCTTCCCTGATATCCTGGAAATTCAAGAAGCAAGAAACAGTATCGTTGTCATCAGCAGAAGCCGAGTACAGAGCCATGCGGTATGGAGTAAATGAAGTCTCATGGCTTGTCAATCTTCTCAAATTGCAAACAATGTTGTCTTTCACGAGAGAACTAAACATGTTGAACTTGACTGCCATAAAGTCAGAGAAGCAGTCACCAATGGTTTAATAAAGACCTTGCACATTCGCTCCAACAACCAGATTGCAGATTCTCTTACCAAAGCTCTTGCTCCTGGTCTCTTCCATGATTTGAGAAGCAAGATGTCACTAATCTCAATAACGGTACCATCTTGAGGAGGGGTATTAAGATGAGACTTGGTTTAGATGTTACAATATGATTGGTCTATGTGTTAACCGGAGGATTAATTGTGTACCGGTTATATTGTTCGATCTTCTTCTTGTGTATATATACTATCTGAACTATGTTCTTGATGGTTAATGAAATAAGAAGATTTGTTTTGTTCTTCCACGAATTGGTTTCTAGTTAACAAGATTTTTTTCACGAATTCGTCTTCGTCTAACACTAGTATTTTGTAACCATGAAAATAATCATGTTTTAGCCAATAAAGGGACCCATTCACACAAGCCGATCTTATTCCCGACTTGACCTCGTAACTAGGAGGTGATCTCAATTTCCGCCATTCAGCAGTTTCGAAATAAGAACATCGCATTCCACAGGATCAAAGCACATCCTCACCACTTTATACCTTCCTGTTACTGTCTCTTCCGAATCCCTACCCAATATCTAGGGAAATAAGTGTACCATTTATCTGCTATTTGTGAGCCAATCCAATACTGAAATTATAATAGGATTCAACTCTAACCACAATTCAAAGGTTTGAATTTTGGTGCCTAAAAAATTATAAAGAGAACACTACCACTAGTCCAGATGTTCTTGACCAATTCATTATTATTCAATGAATAGTTTTAAATTTGTGAACCAATTCAATAGAATAAAAATTACCTATATAACGATGATAGGGTGGAAAGAAATATTCTGGCACGGGATTAAGGGTAAAATTGTCCATTGAATTGTTTTATATGTTTAAGGGTAGAATTATCCTTTTTCGAAATTATTTATAAATATATTATTTTAAAAAGGAAATATTTCTCCATTGATACCAACTTCCTTTTGCTCTTCTGGTTTCTAAAGAAGGGAAACGGAAGTTAAAACTGCACATTAGCAATTCGTAATGGCGAATACAAACTACATGTAGATATTATGGATCATATAGGGGAATCAAAGTGCCTGTTTTTTTTTCTGGTGTAGAAGTTTTCGGACAGACAGCTACTTCATTGCTTGGAGATTCTTATGAAGAGATATTGTTAATTGATTCTTACTAGATTAAAAATATAAATAACTGTCCAATCTAATTTTTATTGTAACGTACTTAATAGATTGAAGATCCAAAATTTTGCTCGATCCTATTAAGAATATAGTTGGAAATCCAGTTTCTTATATGTGTGGAGCCAAAAAAACATTTTAAAAATCGAAGATACTTTTACGGTTGCTATAATATGGTTGAGCAAATGAAGAGTGAAGTATAAGCTATTCCCTCGAGTGGTCGTGATCAGGTAAACAAGAAAATATAAGTTTAACAATGCTCATTTACAATTTTTGGAGACGTCGTAAATGAGGGGAAATTTACCAACTTCTTTACAACGTAATTTTATTTCGTCGTAAAGAAGTTGTAAATTGACAACAAAAATATTCGTTGTAAAGCAGTTAGACACTTTACAACGATTTGACAACGCTTTACCATGTACAAACCAATTTGATGTAAAATATACCCCAACTTGCAACATATTTACGACGATTATTGTTTACAACGCACTACAAGAGAACATTAGTTTAGGGACCAGATATTACAACGTTTTTGGGACGTTGTAAAATTGTGAGGTTTTTGCAACTCCTTTACGACGTTTTGAGATTTCATCGTAAAGGAGTTGTAACGAGACAACGAACTTTCGTTGTAAGCAAGTTGGGACTTTACGACGTTTTGACAACGCTTTGCCATTTCTAATACATTTCATTGTTAATTAGTCCCTAAATTGCAACTCTTTTACGACATCTATATTTTACATCAAATTAAAAATGAATATGAAATTAGGTAAACACGTTTTTTGTGTTATGTAAAAGGTTCAAATAAAATTCTAAATTATGTTGTACAGGCGTTGTTAAATTTCAAATTTCGTTGTTAAAACGTTTCTACTTTGCAACTCTTTTACGACGAAATAGTTTACAACTATTTAAGGACGAAATTTCAAATTAGATATTTATGGTTAGGTACATGTGTTATAAATTACTCGTATTTTGCGAGAAGTTGTAAAATCATCGTTAATTTTTTGCGTATATAAGGTGGAAGGCTCTCTTCATTAATCACAACATCAAAAAAAAAACAAAAAAACTTGGTAGAGAAGAAAAAAAACGGTTTTCGGAAAAAATCCAAAAAATTTTGTTTTGGTAGAGATATATTCGAGCAACGGAAGTGGATGTATATGCATAGAGATGCTGCCAGAATCGTGACAAAGGAGTTTATGAACGAGACAGAAATATTCATGCACCAGGCTAGTCAAACCAAAATCACGGTTGAATCGGGTAAGATGTTATGTCCTTGTCGAAAATGCACAAATATGAAATTCGCCCGAGTGGAAACTGTTTGGAATCATCTATTAAATAAAGGGTTTACACCACATTATTACATTTGGTTTCACCATGGGGAAGGTGATAGTGGTGGTGGGAATGATGAAGCAAGTAATAGTAATTTTAAGAATGTTGATGCTAATATAGGTGAATCAAATAATTTGCATGATGTTGGCTATCAGAATGAGATTCATGGGGTTGAAGAGCATGATAGGATGTATGAGATGGTCGCAGATGCATTTCAGGAAACTAATACTGATCAACCTATAGGTACTGAGGCACCCAATTTAGATGCAAAAAGGTTTTATGACATGCTAGATGCTGCAAACCAGCCTCTCTACGAGGGATGTAGAGAAGGTCTGTCTAAATTATCATTGGCAGCTAAGATGATGAATATTAAAACAGAATGTAATTCATCTCAATCATGCATGAATATGTGGACTGATTTGCTCAAAGAGTATTTGCCGGAAGATAATGTGTGTGCTGAATCATATTATAAGACGCAGAAATTGGTCTATAGTCTTGGGTTGCCGTGCGAAACCATTGATGTTTGTATAGATAATTGTATGATCTATTGGAAAGATGATGATGTGTTACAAGAATGTTGGTTCTATAAGAAGCCAATATACAAGACACAAGGGAGCGGGCGTAAGAAGGTACCGTATCAATGGATGTGGTATTTGCCAATAACTGATAGATTGAAGAGGTTATATCAGTCGGAAAGGACAGCTGCTGCGATGACATGGCATGCAGAGCATTCACAAACGGATGGAGAGATTAATCATCCTTCAGATGCAAAGGCGTGGAAACATTTTAATACGGTGCACAAAGATTTTGCTAAGAATATTAGGAATGTTTATCTTGCTCTATGCACCGATGGTTTTAGTCCGTTTCGAATGTCTGGTAGACAATATTCTTTGTGGCCAGTAATCCTCACGCCTTATAATCTTCCTCTGGGAATGTGCATTGAAAAATAATTTTTATTCCTAAGTATACTTGTTCCTTGTCCTAATCATCCGAAACGATTTCTTGACATGTATTTGCAACCTTTGATTCATGAACTGAAACAATTATGGACAGACGAGGTTCGAGCATATGATTGTTCTGCCCAAAATTTTTTTACGATGAAGACGGTGCTTATGTGGACGATAAGTGACTTCCCAGCCTACAGTATGTTATCAGGCTGGACAACACATGGGAGATTGGCTTGTCCATATTGCCTTGGGAGGATAAATGCATTTCAACTGAAGCATGGTAGGAAGACATCTTTGTTTGATTGTCATCGTCGATTTCTTCCAATTAACCATCCTTACCGACAGAACACAACTCTATTCAGAAGTAAAGTTAAGGTAAAGAATCCCCCACCATTGTATCTATCAGGAGAGGAAATCGAAGCAAATATGGATTATTACAGGGCTTTGGCAATTGTTCCTTGAGGAAGTAATTGGCACGTTCCTAATAATTTGCCGGATTATTACTGACGACATCATAATTGGCATAAGAAGAGTATATTTTAGGAGCTGCCATATTGGAAAGATTTGTTAATTCGACACAATTTGGATGTGATGCACATCGAGAAGAATTTTTTGAGAATATCATTCATACAATTTTGAAGGTGGCTGGTAGGACAAAGGATAACAGAAATTCACGTTTAGACTTACCAGCTATTTGTTCTAGGAGTAAGTTGCATATCAAAAGCGACGGTAAAATTCCAGTTCCGATATTTAGGTTATCATCTGAGGCAAAAACGGCGTTATTCAATTGGGTGTCATCAGAGGTGAAGTTTCCTGATGGTTATGTCTCGAATCTCTCAAGATGTGTTGAGCAAGGGTAAAAGTTTACACGGATGAAAAGTCATGATTGTCATGTGTTCATGCAACGACTACTACCCTTTGCTTTAGCCGAGTTACTTCCAAAAAATGTACATGAAGCACTTGCAGATAGTTGTTTAACATAATATAGTAATGGATATAAACCTATATATATATATATAACTCTGATAATGTGTGTTGTATATTGTAGGTATTGGAGCTTTTTTAGAGATTTGAGTGCGACGAACAATCACAGTAGAAGGTTTGGAACAAGTTTCAATAAATATACCGCTCTTGTTGTGCAACTTAGAGAAGATTTTTCCTCCTTTTTTCTTTGATGTTATGGAACATCTCTTAGTGCACCTTCCTCACGAAGCACTACTAGTTAGACCTGTTCATTTCCGATGGATGTATCCATTTGAGCGTTTTATGAAAACGCTTAAGGGCAAAGCAAAGAATCTGTCAGAAGTCGAAGGGTCAATTGTCCCTGGTAGCCTGACAGAAGAAACGTTGCATTTCACATCGTACTACTTTGCACCCACCGTTCACACATGAAAAAGAGCACCTAGGAGATATGATGATGGTGGTGTTGCCCAAACTTATGCAGTATAGGGATTTCCTGATATCTTTTCCCTAATTGGGCGTCTCAGTGGCAAATTAAAAGAAGCTTGGTGGAGTAGTCCCGAAGACCGCCATGCGGCACACATATATATACTTCTGAATTGTACTGAAGTGCTTCCGTTTGAAAGGTATATATAAATATGTATATGAATTGTATATATTTAATGAAATGTGTCTAGTATTACTTTTAAATTAACATATTTCTATACATGTATAGTTTATATGTTAGTTAGGTAAAAGAAACTATTGAATAAATTTCAGATGCAGAAGTACTTAAGCGGAAAGATATGCACTCTGCACTCTGATTGAAGGGCCAAGTAAGAGTAAATTGTATACATACAAGAATTCTAATTACGTTGTGATTAATTTTTAACTGTATATACAGGTTGACTATGATGATCCATTCTACCCACCATAATTTCATGATTTGATCCAAGGTCCTATTGCGAAGATAACAACAGCACCCATGTATTTCACGAGAGGATACACATTTCACACATTTGAGTACGGTGTAAGGCATGCAACGGCTAATTGGGGAGTATGTGTGAAGGATGAAACCGATTTCCATGGGGTTCTACAAGAGATTACCAAAGTGGAATTTGTGGGATTAATTGGTTTGAAAACTGTGCTATTCAAATATGACTGGTTTGATCCCGTAATCAATAGAGGTGTCTGTTACAGCAAATTTGGAGTTGTGGATGTAAATGGGAGGAGAAGGTACAACAAGTTACAGCTTTTCGTCTTAGCAGAGCAAGTTAGTTTCATTCAATATCCAAGGATCAAAGAGTCAGGAATCAATTGGTTAGCTATAGTGAAGATCACTCCCCATGGGCGAATTATTGGAGGTGGAGATTTACCATTTCAAGAAGAATCTTGTACATCTATACAAGTGTCAGAGCAAGCTACAGAGCTAGTGGTGCTTATCGATCCGGAAAACTGAGAATATGAGGATCTCCCTGTAGAAGATGTTGACGATGAGGAACGTGACGAGTTTGCCGAAAGTGATAATCCAAGTAGTGGAAATGGTAGTAACGGTAAAGAATCTCATTGATACTACGGTTTATAATGTACAAACAATCTATTTTCTATATTAATGTAATATACGTTATATCAATCAAAGTTTTATAAATCATTTGAATTTAATAGATTACTTGTGATTAAAAACATTTGAATTTAATAGATTACTTGTGATTATAAAATCACTTGAATCTGATTGATACAATGGTTTATATAGTCGTTTAAAAAATAACATCATAAAGGCGAAGACATTTTGAAAACACTTAGTAAAAACAAAAATTGGTAAGAAACGTCGTAAAGACGTTGGGCCTGAAAAATGTCGTAAAGACGTTGTTAGGGGCCAACGTCTTTATGAAGTTCTAGGCCAACGACATAAAGATGTTGTTACGCACAATGTCGTAAAGACGTTGGCCTAGAACGTCGTAACGACGTTGTTAAGGGCCAACGTCTTTACGACGTTTTCTTCGGCCAACGTTGTTACGACGTAACGTAGTTCCTACATGCAATGTACCATTACGGTACATTGAATACACCTTTGCCAACCTTTTTACATCGATTACGTTGTGAATTCGACCATATTCTTACAACTCCTTTACGACGAAAATTGATTTCCCAACTCTTTTACAACACCTCGTACTCCTCATATATACAACACTAATTTTGCAACATCATTCCATCATTCATCCATCCTCATTCTCTCTCTAAGGTATTCCTCTCTCACTTCTCTCTACAATTTTTTTTATGCAAATATAGGATTTAGAACATATATATGTAGGTTGATTAGAAATTTTGTAGTAGGTACGAAATTTAGAATTTATGATTTATAAATGATTAGGTAGGGAAAATTCTTTTGTAGGTACTACAAAATATGGCACCCCGTAAGCATACACGCCATGTCCATTACAGTGACATGGTGCACGACACTGCATCGTTTTCTACTTCCTCGGTTGTGCCAGAGACACAGTCCCATCATCAAAGTTATACTCCACCGCAAACTTCTCCGACACCAGAAGTTGCTGTAGAACCACCACAGACGAATGTGGCGGTCCATACAGACCTTTTGGTGGACCCGGATGCACCTTATGCGCAGAACCGGGTTGAGGATATTCTCGTGGCTTTAAATCGCGAGAATTCGCCGCACCTACATATCAATCGTCCAACTGGCACCTATTGGTACGTTCTAATTTATATATTAAATTAATAAGATTTACAAATTTAATTTAAGTATTTATAGTTAAATAACATATAGTATCTATTAAAAAAATATCAGGTTTTGTGTTGATAGCCAGGTGGGACGAGGCATCACAAAATGCATCAAAAGCTACTTCGTGGAGGCGACTCCAAATTAAAAATCAACACCACACTACGTTCGCATAACGTGGTTCAAGATTTTTGCGGTAAATTTTTTTTTTAGAATAAATTTATTTTTTATTAAGCATATTAACTAATAACTATTTAATTCTAATTACTTTCTTTTTCTACTAGCAACTTTGGAATTGGGACGTCTCCATCAACGAGACTGTCCGACATGAGTTCAACCGCAAAGCCATGAAGCGGCTTTGCAACACAGTCTCGGACTAGAAAACCGAGTAGGAGGTGAAGGGAGATGTCGGGAACCCCACATTCATGACCAACGGGTGTTGGGAAGGATTGAAGAGTTACTGGGTAGACCCTACATCGGTGAGGAGAGTTGCTCAGTGTTCCGCCTCCCGGAAGACGATTGGTCATGATGGCTTACCAGTCGCAATGCCGCACACTGCGGGACAGATGCCTTTCGGCGGAGTTGCAATACAAATAGTAAGTACTTTAAAAAAATAAATTTTTTTTTGTTCAATATTAATTAATATAAATTACTATTTAATTTAAATTTTCCTTTTTTAGGCGGAAAAAACTGGACATATTCCTACGCTTCCAGAATTGTATGCCGCAACGCATAAGAAGAAATATGGCGTCTTCGTTGATCCACGGAGTGAAATGCTACACAGCCAGGTTGAAGCTGCGGTTCAGGAGCGTCAAACCCAGCTTTCCCAGGAATCATCGGATGGTACTCCTGTCGAATTGAGTGCTCATGAAATCAACGTGATTTATAAGCAGGTATTAAATTAAATAATCTATATACTTTTAATTATCTAACATAATTTAAATAATTAAAATTTCCTGACAAAACATTGTAGATTGCTCCGACAAAAAAAAGACGAATTATTGGCATAGGATCCGCCCAAGATGTCCAGAGAGTCACGTCTAACTAGATAGGCCAAAATTTACTTCGCAGTCAGTTGAAGGAATCCCATGCAGAAATTGCTTCGCTAAAGCAAACAACGGATTAGAAATTTGCAGCCATGAAGTCCATGATGAATATTTTGGTTGCGGGCAATCCTCATGCAACTGCAGCTTTGGAGCTTAGACGTCGGAACCTCGGGATTAGGCCTACGGAGAATGTCGAGGTCGATTTGAACGAGCGAGTGGCTGAAGATCAGGACGATCGTAGTTCGGACATGTTCGACGAATTACTCCGATAAATATCTTGTAATTAATAAATTAGATTTTGTAAAAACATTTTAATATTATATTTTAATTATATATTTTATTTTTAATTAATTCATTTCATAATTTTATTAAAATAGAAAAATTTAATTTAATAATTTTAATAAAAAAATTAAAACAAATATTTGTCCCTAAATCGTTGGCAAGAATTATAAAAAATGGTCCCTAATTAGTTGTAAAAGATTCGTCCTTAAGTAGTTGTAAATATTTTTGTCTTTAAATAGTTGTAAAACTTTTTGTCTTTAGGTAGTTGTAAATTGTTTCGACTCTAATTTATTGCAACACTATTCGACTCTAATTAGTTATAAACTATACGTTGTAAGTTACTTGCTAAATTTACAAATAACTTACAACGTTTACTTTGGCATCGACTTTACAACGCCTTCTTTATCTTACGATGTTTTTACAACGTCAGTTTTACGACTTTTTAACAATGAAAATAAGTATATGTTAATTTTTATGATGTTTTTACAACGTTTTTTGGCTTACAACGTGTAGGACACGACTAACCACGTGGCGTCCCTAATGCGTTGTAAAGTCCCTTACCAACGCATTAGGGACGAAATTAGGAGTTATAAGACACATGTTTTCTTGTAGTGACGACTTAGAAATGAATTTGGAAATTCGGTAAACACGTTTTTCATTATACATAATTGGTTATTAAAAAAATCTAACATATGTCGTAAAAACGTATCAAATATAAGATTTCGTTGTAAAAATGTCTCAAATTTTCAAGTCCTGTAGGACGAAATCTGTTACAACCATTTAAAGACGAAATTTAAAATTAGATATTGTAGGTTAGTTACCTACGTGGTAAATTACTCGTATTTGGAAAAAAAAAAATTTTGGTGGTGATATATACGAGCAACGGAATTGGATGAATGGGTAGAAATATTCATGCACCAAGCAAGTCAAACCGAAATCACGTTTGAATTGGGTAAGATGTTTTGTCCTTGTCGAAAATGCAAAAATATGAAATTCGCATGAGTAGAAATTGTTTGCAATCATATATTAAATAGGGGGTTTACACCACATTATTACATTTGGTTTACGCCTTGTTTTTTGTCATAAAAGAGTTGGTAAAAAGAAAAAAAAAATTCGTCGTAAATTAGATGGTAAAAAAAGAAACTTTTTTTTTAAAAAAATAATTTTCGTCTTAAATTAGAAAGTAAAAAAAAATTAAAATAATTTTGTTATAAATTAAAAGGAATTTTTTTTTTCTTATGACAATATATTTTTCATGGCAATATATTTTTTTGATGACAATATATTTTCAATAATTTCTTACAAGATCCATTCGAATTATTATTGATGCTCGTCATTTTTTTTGTTTCTTTGTTTATTAAAGCACTTGTCTTCTTCTGCTTCATGATACGATCTTTTATATTCTAATTACAACTACTTTTAAACTTAATAGTTAATGTAATAATAAAACCAGAAAATGTACCAAATTGCTTATGTCTATATACAAGTTACAAGTTAAATATGTATTATTATATATTCAGTAGGTATCTAGCCGTCTTTAGAATGATATTCGGATAAAACATAAGGTAGAAGTTTAGCAACAGTGTATGGAACATTATTCTGATACGATGATAGCATTCATGAATATATTTTTATTTACTTTTTAGAATAGTAAGTGAGTATTTTTATACATCGTTGAGTGAGATGAGTAGATGATTAGATAATTAACATAACAAAAAAATCATGAAAGTAGCTTTTTAGTATTACTATTTGGTGAACACGAATAAATTGTTCATATAATTTTTTTTAACAATTAGATTGACAAAATCGAATTCATTATCCAAGTTCTATCTCTATTATAAAGAATGTAGACATAAACTCTATTTGTCGATCCAATATTAGCAAATAAAAATGTAGACATTAACCATTTGACAAAACTTATTTCCTTTAAAAATGTAGTTCCATAATTTGTTGTGAGTAATATATACGCATGTATATTACTGGACTTGAACAGGAATAATAACTTATAATTCAGTAATAGATAAGATAAACTATCAAATTATAAATGTTTGATTTTTAGGATCTTAATAATCAATCAAATATACGTTTAACAAACAAAAGTGTTGTGTTTTCAAAAATATATTATCTTAAAGAGATTTTACAGAAATTTGCAAAATTACGGTTTAATCTTGTGTAAAAGAGTTAGTAAAAATATTATTTTCTTTTCAAAAAAAAATTGTCGTAAAATTAGATGGTAAAAAAAAACCTTTTTTTCAAAAAAAATTTTGTCCTAAATTAGAAGGTAAATTAAAAAATTTTAAAATTTCGTCGTAAATTAGAGGGTAAATTTTTTTTCTGTTGAAAATATATCTTCATTGTAAATTAGAACCTAATTTACCAACTCGTTTACGATGAAAAGGTACTTCCCAACGTCTTTACAAGACTTTTGTTGTAATCTTTATATAAACATCACGAAATATGCAAGTTCTTTGCTCATTTCTCAATTCTCCTTCTCTCTCTAAGGTAATTCTTCTCTACCTTCTCTCTAGTTTTTTTTACTTAGAGATTACTTAGTTTCTAGAGATTTAGGATATATGGAATTTAGAATTATATTGAAATTTAGAATTTACGGTGGAATTAAGATTTTATAATAAAATATATGTTATTATTGATTTGAGAATTATTTTTAATTGCTTGTAGATCCTCGATGTGAGAGGCTACACAGCCTGGTTGAAGATGCAGTTCAGGAGCGTCTAACTCAGCGTTCCCCATGCAACAGAGGCATTGGAGCGTAGACGTCGGAGCCTCGGGATCCGGACTTCAGAAAATGTCAATTTAAACCAACGAGTGACTGAAGATCAAGACTAGCGTAGTACAAATATGTTTAATAAACTTCTACAATAAATATTTTGTAATTCTAATAATTTTATTAATAAATTTTAAAATCAAAATTTTTTAAAATAATTCAATTCCTAAAATTATTAAATTACAAAAGTTATACAAATATATTCATTTAAGAAAATAAATAACTTTTCTTCCTATTTCGTTGGCAAAATACGTCATTAATTCGATGTAGATATACGTCTCGGATTCGTTGTAAAGTGTTACGTCCCTAATTAATTGTAAAGCATTTCGTCCCTAATTAGTTGTAAAGCTTTTTGTCCCTAATTAGTTGTAAAATAAGTTGTCTCTAATTTGTTGTTAACTCTAAGAGTTGTAAAATCATTGTAAACATAGCGATGTTAATTACTTGCAAAGTTTACAACCCCTTTACGTCATTTTTGTTTACATCGATTTTACAACGCGTCACGTATCTTACAACGCCACATTTACAACGCGCTAACATCGAAATCTGTAAGTTGTTAACTTTTACAAGATTTCACAACGCTTTGTCTGTAACGACGATCGGGACACGACGAAATAGACTTCGTCCCTAATGTGTTGTAAAGGGAGTTAACAACGAATTAGGGACGAAATTCGGAGTTGTAAACTGTATGTATTCTTGTAGTCAATGTTCTTCAATAAAATAGCAATTAGTTTTTTTGGGTCAATATTGGACCACAACTTTTGGCCAATAGCCAAGTTTCTACATAATGTAAACAGTATGACTTATCACCTGCCACTAGAATAAAGGCCACCTGCAAATAGCATTTAGTTTGTTACTCTATTCAGTACACTATTGTATCTTGATTAATGATTTATGTGGTTTAATTATTTCGATGCAGAATGTTTTGTTGCTAACAAACAGTTGTGATGTTTCTGATGGTTCAATGTATAACTAAACTACTCCTTCATCGAAACACAAGCAAACTAACGTGTCTGACCTAGAAGACCAGTTGTCAACCAACAAAAAAAAAGTGCAACGAGACCCTAAGTCTACCTAAGAAAGAATTTGAAGGAGACATGAAAGATGCCGAGAGAAAGAATGAGGTTGTATGTGGTAAAGATATCACAGCAAATAGCGATTGAGAGTTTCGAGAGTACTAACTGTTGTCTTGCATGTCTCAATCTTTCTGAGGATCTTATCATCTACCGCTAGGAAGATAAGATTCAGCGATTTCTCGTCCTTGTCTGCTCTTGATTCTTCATCTTCTATCTGCCTCTTCTTTTCTTCAGGTTTCTTTTCATCTACTTCCGTTAACTCCATTGGAGGACACGGCTTGATAATGCTCTTTAATCCTTGGACCGCTAAACTTGCAAACATCCTCTTCTTCCATTGTCTGTAGTCTTCCTTTCCATCAAAGATAGTGATCTTGCTATTTGAATTCGTCGACGCCATATTTGAACCTAAGAGTGACGATTCGACTCTTGTGAGATCTTCAGATTAGAAATTGAACCAATGGATTGCTTATTCTTTTTGAGTTGAGCTTTAATACCAAATTGTTAAATATAAAGCCTAGATTAGAACTGATTAAGAGAAGAAAGAACACAAGAGATTTAACGAGTTCTGGTTCAAGAGTTGAACCCTACATCGGTGGGGCTTTGCTCCGAAATTCACTATCGTTGTTATTAACCTTAGCTCAGAACTTGAGCTTAATACAATGAACAACTCACTTCTCTCTCTGTCTCTCTTAGAATAGAATCACCTTCACTCACCACCCGTACTAACTCTTATTTCCATCGCTTATATAATGCTAAGAAGATTATATTTTACAACTGAATGAACAAACCTATAACTACCCGAGAACAAATTTCGAGAGTGAAAGAAGAAGAGAATTCAAAAGGCCTTTCTTTACTCTGCTTTATCCTCTCCTTGCAAGAGTTGAAACGATAACCCGAAAATGCCGATTGATCTTCATATCTTAACGGTATTCGAATCTTGAATCCCTTTAAACCAAGATTCTAAACTGAGGCACTTAAAAATCTTGAGAAAGACTCTGATCGACATAGAAGCTTTCAGATACTTCGAATATTCTGCAACATCTTTATGTTATTGATGCATATGAACTAGAAGATATAATAAACAAAGAGAAACCATGTTAAGATGAAGACTTAGGTATTGTTCCTTTTCAAAAGCTGACTAAGCTTTATTTATATGACCTATGGAAGCTGAAGAATATCTATTGGGGTCCTCTACCCTTTTCATGTCTACAGATTATCGAAGTGGGTGAATGTAAAAAAATCTGAAAAAGCTTCCACTTCATTTCAAAAGTGGCAAGCAAGATGAGAATGGACTCTTCACAATATCCACATAGAAAGAATGAATTGAAGGTGTGGAATGGGGGGACGAGACTACCAAACCCGCTTCTTAGCTTCATGGAAGGAGGTCTAAATTTCCTCTCTTCTCTCATTTGATGTTAAAAGACTTTTTTTTGTTCTTTGGAACTACTTCCACCTTTAACGACTATGTCTCTCTCTCTTTTTCCTTAGGTTCCTTGGGAATGAAATGCAATATAAAACTCGAGTTGTTTTGTTGGTCCAAAGGGCAGCTCGAAGTTTATACACGGCTTTGTATATCTAATAGTCAATTATAATTCACTTAAGACGCATCATCTAATGAGTTTATATAGGTGTTGTTCTTTTCGTTGTCGCTGGCGATAGCGACAGCGACCAGCGACTACTTTTCAATTTTATGTTCTTGAGTCGCCGCGACTGGTCGCTGTGTTGTTCTTTTCACAGTCGCAGCGACTGTCGCTGTGTTGTTCTTTTCACAGTCGCTGGCGGCCACCGACCAGTCGCAGCGACTGTCGCTGTGTTGTTCTTTTCACAGTCGCTGCGACCAGCGACCAGTCGCCGCGACTGTCGCTGTGTTGTTCTTTTTACCGTCGCTGGCGATCATCGATTATTTTATAATATTTTAAAAAAAACTTATAATTTAATATAATATATAATAAAAATGAATATGTAAACAAATATATCACAATGAAACTTATCAAAAAGATAAATTATAAATTTAATTTAAAAATAACGTAGAATGTAATAACGTAGAACATATTTAGTAAATGATGTGTATATTCAATATTATCATACAGAAAATTAATCCTAAGAAGTTATTAATATAACTAATAGTATTTATATTTATTAAATGATGTTCAACGTAAAACACTATCATATATGTATATATTTATCATAGTATTATTTGGATTATGTTTATTTGCCAATAGTTCTAAACTATGAATTGTTAACATGGTAAATGTAATATTCAATATCTATCAAAATGTCAAATTTCTTAAATTAGTATATCAAAAAATTAAGTGCTACAAAACTTATATCATTGGAAATAATTCACTAAAAAGTTATAACATAATAACACAAGCATTCAGTTCCTCGACTACAACTCGAGATTAAGTGAAAATAAGATACTCGTGATACTTTAAAGATGTCCTCTTCTTGTTGTCATTCCATCATCTGTTCCATTATCTCATTCTTCCGCGCAAGAATGGCAGTCCGAGCAGCACAAGTCTCATTGACCATGTCAATATCCTTACGCTTTCTTTTTTAGCCTGAGCTTTCACCTCTACTCTGTGTTGCTGATTGTAGTGGTTGTCCCATATCGTTGCCAAAAGATTCAACTTCTTCATCATTTTTTGTGCCCACCCTCGAATCTATACTGATTTCTCCTTGCTGAGCGCTCCAACCTTCTGCTCCAGTGATACAAACAACACCAAACTCCTCTCCGTATACATCCATGTTGGAAATCAACTTGTTTTTGTACTTCCTAGTATCTGGCCATTCCTATAAGCATTACAAAATTAGCTTTTCATTAGAAAACAATTCAGAATTTAATTTGAAACAAGATATATAATTAAAAATGTACTAACCTTTATTCGCTCATTCCACCAATCATCAGACATCTCTAATCTTCCCATAGCATCATAACCGAGACCAGTTCTTATGTATTAACTTATTCAATCTTTGGTAAAGTCTTCTACAAACATCATACTTATTCTTAAACTTTTCCCAAACATACTTTTTTCCCGAATTTCTCTTGAAACTTTAGTATGATTGAGTCTTTTACAACCAAATTCAATCCTGCCTTACTTTTGTTCCCTTTTCTTTTTTCATCCATACACAATTGGAGGAAATAGCGACATTCCTCATCAGTCGAGTTCTAAATTCAATAAAAACATACAAATTCATTCACATTAAATTTTCTAGATAGTAAAAAAATCACTTACATCATCCGTGTTCATCTTATCCAAATGTGTTGTCTCGGTTATCTTTTATTGGTTCTTGGCTCAAGCAAAATCCCTATTCAAGAAAGTATGACCATTACACGCAATGGTATAATTAATCATATTCCAGTCCAAGTTTTGATCAATACAAGTAACAAAACATACAAGTAGTTTACATATAAAGCTCTCGAAGATAAAGTCTCACCTGCTTCTCTAATTTGGCAGCTTGTGCTTTAGCCTTTAACAACTGTTTTGCAGAATCTGATGATTTCTGAAGAGAAAATGAAACCATATTAGATCCATACCATATAACTAAGCCATTGAATCCGCTAGTTAGCAAACAAGAATTCAAAACCACAAACCAAGAATAGTTATACTAACTTATCTATAATTCGAGACCATTATAAGAACTTGGACTTATTCAACATTTTTGGAATTTATATACATAGTTTGAACATACAAGATTCAATATATTATATGCATGCAACTGTATAAACTCTTGTTCTAAATCTGGTATTGATACGTCAAATTATTTAACTCCACTCTCTACAAATTTTACCGACAATTCAATGTTACCTCATCATTTAAAATGATCCATTGTAGACTTTAAAGTCTATGTCCTAAACTAACTTTGATCAACGCTAGGCTTTAAAGTCTCTGTCCTAAAATGATCCATTGTAGACTTTAAAGTCTCTGTCCTAAACTAACTTTGATCAACGCTAGGCTTTAAAGTCTTTGTCCTAAAATGATCCATTGTAGACTTTAAAGTCTATGTCCTAAACCAAGACATTAAGAATCACTCTAAGGAAAAGTACAGATTTTAGAAGACTTACATGATGTTAGAGCGAGATACAAGTAAAACGTTGAAGTCTTCTTGTTCATCTTTATAAGGCACTGGTTAACACTGAGAGATTTCGTTTTGTAAATCGCCCAATCAGATACTTCTGTGTTTTGTAAACATTAAGAAACAACTACAGTGATCTCTACCTAATGGAATAAATCAGCATTATAGTAAACGGAAAAAATCAGATGCATATCAGAGATCTTAGCAAACAGGCAGTCTAGCAGTCTTTCAAAATAACAAGCTAAAGAAATTATTTACTCAACTCTCATAAAACAGGAATGTTACATTATCACATAACAAACTTATATCTGAAATATTGTAGTACTAATATATCATTAGGTGCCTACTTCATTCTCTGGCAGACTTGATCAAACTAAAAGAAGTAGCTACGCAATAGAAATAGACAGAGAATAAATAAATTCATGAGGGCATACCTGATACTAGGTGACACAACTGCTTCAGACTGGAAGCCTTCTTGTCCTGTAATAAAAAATTATGTTGTGACTGAGCTCAGGTGAAAATCATACACAGAAGTTTCTCACTACAGTTACATTCTTCGATAGATAAACCAACCATCAAATTGATAAACCAACATTCACAAAAGCATGGAAGAACATATATCCATCCTCATCAACATCCTACCTTTCTTTCTCAAGTTTTGACTTCAACTCGTCAGTCTTTGACTTCAACCCAGTGGACACACTGCAAGAGAAATACACAAGGAGTAAAGAAATATTCAGCTATAAAATTAACCATACTTAGAGAGCATTAGAGAGCATTTAAACTATTAGCGATGGTGTTTTTGTATTTCCCTAAACCTCAACGAGTTCATAAAAACAATTTCTACTTAGCTCCTGTAATTACGACTGACTAAATGACGACTTGTAAATGAATATCAATCACTAAATATGTTTACTTCTCTTCAAAACAGACTCAAATTCCATCCCAAGAAGAGAACTTAAAAACAGATTGAGCTTGTAACTTGAACCAAGAGTTACAAGTACAACACTAAAATTGATTAGTTTTGGGACAGTTGATTAATACAAACACCATTCTTTTGATGGTCAACAACAGTTGAATTGTTCTTTGTTTAATGCACTGATTTAATATAAGACTGTAGTCAACCATACGTGTGGCATGATTAAGTGAAACTAAACCTTAACGATTCACCATTGTCATATAATTATTTATGCTTAGAGCCTTAAACCTCTCTTTTTACAATTCATACATTCACAAAATAAACACTTCCATTCATAAATATTTTACGAACAAATATTTTACATTCACAAAAGCATGGAAGAGCAAATATTTTCAACTCTATCACAGCAATAGTTTCTTATGCAAAGCTTCACTAGTATTTGTAAAGCACAATGAAAATGAAAGACTTACATGCTCTTCAACTACAACATGAACAATGTCTTCTCAAAACCTGCAATAGAGAAGAAGAAAGACATTAAAGTTCCACATTGATACAGATATTAAAGTTGTGCTCTGAATCAATTGTAAAATTGAATTTGCTCTCAAACGTTTCTGTACACTTTTGCCAACTAAAATTGGGATGTGAGGAGTATCATAAACCTAAGTCCAGATTTAACAGATCTTGAGTCAATCAATGTCTCGTACAAATTACAAAATTCAACTTGAGAATCTCTTGTCACATCATGTATAAACCTCTATGATTTCTCCATGAACTCAAAAACCTATAAGCCATCACCTAAAAGCTATAACAAATTAACGATCATAAACACAACATAGATCTATGTCACATATTCTTCCGACAAACCCACCAGTCAATTTCGAGTTTTGTTCAACACCATGAAAACGATTTTAGAGAAAGAGAAACGATGGAGAGAGACCAGAAAAGAAGAAGAGCTCTAGATATAAAAACTTAGGAAAAATTCCTTACCAAAGCTTTGTGACGATTACAGAGAGAAACAAGAGAGATCTCGTAAAGCTTTGTGACGATTTGGAGTTGAAGGAGGCGATTTCGTTTTGAAGAAGGATTTTGCTTTGAGATTTCGTTTCTGATTTTGTTTTCGAGACTTCGATTTCTTCGATTTGGGAAAGACAGTCGCTGGTCGCTAAAAAAATCGCCAAAAAAATTAGCGACTTGAAATCATAATCGCTGGTCGCTGTGATTGATCGCTGGACCAGCGACTGCGAAAGAACATGATTCAGTCGCTGTCGCCAGTGACCGCGAAAAGAACAAGACCATATTTTTTTAGCCAATAGATATAATACCAAGAAACTAATGTTATGCATATCATGTGATTGCATTTAGTGATTAAGGAGTGAGGTTTGAGTGTACTTTCCAATGCAGTGATGCTTTGTCGGGAATCTGGATCCAAGAAAGATTACGTCGAAAGCAGAAATTGAAGCTGACACATGGTTTCAAGCTCAAGATGGGGTTTAGTCAAGGGCTCTTTTGTAGGGCCATTTTAAACGGAAATATGGCATTTGGCGGCTAGACCGTTATCTTCATCTTCAACAGTTACAGGATACAGATGTTATATCGACGGTTCTTAGAAAGATTCTAAATACTTCTCAGATTTGAAGTGATTCTGTTTTCTGGATGATATGTAGGAGTCTTGCATGAGAGCAGAGGAGTACGGAGAGCCCGTCATCAGTAACTTAGAAGTTAAAGCTTTCCTTTACGCTATGGTGTGCATGTTACAACAACAAAGCTAAAAGTTGAATTTAACAAATAGCATAGAAGTTATTAACATGATGACATACCCAAACTAACGGCTAGATTTCGAACCTTATTTAGACATTCAAGATTAGATTAAATTGTTATATTTAGGAGTTATCTATGTATATTCCTAATTTAAGATTAATCTATATCAGACAGTTTCTAAAGCTAACGTAGGAAAGATTTCCTCTAATTTCACATTTTGATTTTTTTCTATTTTTGTAAGTTTCTCTTTTTCTCTTACTTTCACGTTTTCTATTTTTTTATTTATTTGAGAACCTTCTCTATATAAAAAAATTTCAAAACTTTTGTGAAAGGACTTATTTTCTAATTCATAAGTTTTTGCTAAATCTAGTAGATTTTTAGAGTTTTCTCTTCAGATTCATTGCTTGTGAACTTAAATTCATTATAGATTTAGTGTTTGCTAATCCTAAGGTTTTTCGACTGCGTCAGTAAATCTTTTATATATTTGGTCTTTACAAAGGTTTATTTCAATATTTAGTGACTTGTTCTTTCTGTTTTCACTTTGTTCTTTCTGTTTTCACTTTGTTCTTTCGTCATGTTAAAATTTTTGTTCGCAATGATTCAGAAATTGTGCCAAAGAACATTTACTTTTAGAAATGTTCTTTGTGCCAAAGGAGCCAAGAACGTTTCAAACTAGATTTTGGCATCTTTATATGTGGGCCTACCACCACTAATCAGGCCCAATCAAAATCAACATAATTGGGCGACAATTAACCAAAATATCCGAAAATATAAAAATTAGAATAAAAAATAAAATCCAATAAGTCAGAAACGGCCTGGAACTTTCTTTCAGTAATACTCTGTTTTCTTCCCCACGATGTCAGGTTTTTTATTTGAGTTTCGTGCAAATCTCTACTTTTTAGGGATCTTTTTCTTCTTTTTCTGCTGATTTTAACAACCCTCGATTTCTTTTCCTAATTCGACGAGAAAACTGTAAGTTTTTCTCATCAATTTGATGTTATTTGTATCCATAGATCTGATATATTTAGATTTGTCTTTATCGAATTCGAATCGATCCTCTTTTGTATCGAATTTGGTTGAAGATTTAGGTTTTTGGATATATATAAAGACTGACTTTTAGGTTTTTGGGCTCTGAGTTTGATTCGAATTCTAATTAGGTTTAGGGTTTTTCTATTCAATTTCAAGTTTTTGTTTGGTATTTACTTCGATTTTTTTAATTTTGTGTGATTTAGGTGTTGGATATGGTGAAAGGAGAATCTACTAGCACGTCTTACTCAGATAATAACAATGGCGCTACTGATCAAGGTGACTTTGAATGTAATATTTGTTTCGAGTTAGCTCAAGATCCAATTGTTACTCTCTGTGGTCATCTCTTTTGTTGGCCTTGCTTATACCGTTGGCTTCATCATCACTCTCATTCACAAGAATGTCCGGTTTGTAAAGCTGTTGTTGAAGATGATAAGCTTGTTCCTCTTTATGGTAGAGGTAAGAACCAAACTGATCCAAGATCAAAACGTTATCCGGGTTTGCGGATTCCTGCTCGACCAACAGGTCAAAGACCTGAGACTGCAGCTCCTCCTCGTCCTCAGCCTGAAGCAGCTAGTAATTTCTTTAATTACGGGATTGGTTTGATGGGTGGATTTATGCCAATGGCAACTACTAGGATTGGGAATTTCAGTATGGGCTTTGGTGGGCTGTTGCCTTCTTTGTTTAACTTTCAGTTCTATGGTTTTCCTGATGCAAATCTCTATGGTTCGACACCGGCTTACCCTTATGGTGGTTATCATAATGGTTTCCATGGAGTTCCTCCTCATGGACATGAGCGTCCAATGGCTCGTGGAGGAAACCAAAGCGATGTAACTCTCAAAAATCTCTGCTTGTTTATCGGAATTTGTGTGCTGATATTTTTTTGTTGGTGAGAACAAAACAAGTTTGGTTTATGTCCAGGTATGATCATCAAAATTCACTGATTTGGTTCATACTGTGTTCTGTATATACCGTAATAGCTAAGTTTGTTTCCTCTTTTGGGATTTGAAGAAGAAACTTGGTTCTACAAGCTATTTACAGAACTCTTGTTCTTATTTTTGGTTTTCAGTTTGGTTTCTGCATATTGTTAAAACTAATTATGGAATAAATGGTGCATATGTTAAATGACAAATGAAATGATAAATTATTAGTTCCTATGATTCTGGTTGATCGATGCTTGATTCTGTTGTAGTCTCTGATAAGTTTTAAAACTGGTTTCTGCTCTCTTACCAATAGATAAACGAAAAACAGACACTGAATCTAGAACACGAGAAGCAACCGTTAAATGTGAATTCAGGTTATACCAAAATCAGAGGGTGAACACTGATGAAAGAGCGTAATGTATTACGAATCATTTGTTAGTTGGTGGTGGTTTAATTGTATATTATAGCAACTCTGTTTAGACAGAGAAAACGCTGTGTGTATTGCTTAGATCTTGTGAACATTCTTGTGCAAAAACTAAACTTGTTCTTGTCACTTGATTCAAGTAGTGGATTGCTGAGACTGACCCTGACAGCGGTTAGAGAGTCGCACATCGTAGTTCTTAAACTCGTTTACCGGTTCTTCTTTTTATCTCTCTATCTCTGTCTTGAGTCGAGAAAGTTTGATACATTGCTAGATTCTTGCAAGGTTGATGCTATGCTCGCAACCGCAACCATAGGGCTGACTTCTAGTTCATCATCTTGTGCCCACAAATGCAAATTCAAAGATAGTTGATGCTATGCTCGCAACCGCAACCCTAGGGCTGACTCGAGATAGTTTAATACATTGCTAGATTCTTGGAAGTTTGATGCGAAGCTCGCATTCACAACCCTTAGAGATGACTTCTATTGCATCATCTTCCTCCTACAAATGCAAATATGAACATAACTGAATCTGATAAAGACTTTTGGTCAGGATTTAAGCATTGCGTCTGTGCTTACGCGTTCTGATTAGATGGTGATTGCAACTGGGACGACTTTATGTAGTCAACATTCTGTCTCTTTTGAGCAACGAGACAGAATAAGTTTAGTTAATGTCGGAATTCAACCAGAAGAGACGAAACCTATGTTTGTGTGATCCTCTCATGTCTTCTTTGGCGGCTTCAAAGCCATTTTGTGATTCTGAATACAAACTATATATAATAAGTAATCCATTCCAATAAAGTATTGAAATCGTGCAGAGGCCAGTTACCATTTTTGTTCATTTGACTTTCCAGAAACAGTGGACTTTTTCCACCAGTGCAATGATTTAAAAGCCTTGCAACCAAATCTTGAAGAAATCATCAACACCATGATTTCTCATCTCCTCCTCTTAGTCTTTCTATATCTCTCACCTTCCACAACTGCACAACAACCTTATGTTGGGACTGCAACAACAAATTGCTCTGTTTTCGACAATTCAACCTCTGTTCTCGGCTACTCTTGTAACGGTCTCAACAAAACTTGTCCTGCTTACGTCTCATTCCGATCTACTCCTCCATTTACCACCGTCTTCTCCATCTCTTCCCTCTTCTCTGTCAACCCTTCTCTCGTTTCCTCTCTGAATTCGGCAACAACATCAACTTCCTTTATCTCTGGTCAACAAATCATCATCCCTATAACATGTTCTTGCTCAAGAAACCAGTATTCACAAGCCAATCTCACCTACACAATCCAACCAAATGATTCGTATTTCTTCATTGGAAACAACACTTTCCAAGGACTCTCTACATGTCAAGCTTTAGAGAGACAGAACAATGTTTCTTCTCAGTCTATTATTCCAGGTATGAGGATTGTTGTTCCAATTCGCTGCGCTTGTCCCACAGCAAAACAGGTTAATGAAGATGGTGTGAATTATCTGATGAGCTATACTGTGGTTTTTGGAGATATAATCGATAGCATCAGCCAGAGGTTTGGCGTCGATACAAACAAGATTTTAGAAGCTAACGAGAAGTCGTTTGAAAATTCTGAAATTTACCCTTTCACCACACTTCTGATTCCTTTACAGAATCCTCCATCAATTTCCAACTCTTCTCCTATTCCTCCTCCGCCTGAATCGGTTTCTACTCCATTATTGCCGGTTGGTAAGAAATCGAAGCGAAAATGGGTCTATGTTCTTTCCGGAGTTCTAGGAGGAGCTTCGGTTTTGAGTGTCATTGGTGTAGTAATTTCCTGTGTGCTAAAGAAGAGATCAAAGCCACAAGAGGAAACAAAGAATCTCGATAGCTTCGGTGCCAAGAAATCAACGATTTCCGAGAAAGAATTTGATCCTCTGGATGGTTTATCAGGGATGGTGGTAGAATCTTTAAAAGTTTACAAATTCCATGAACTGAAATCAGCAATAAGTGATTTCAAATCGTCTAGATCAATCGGAGGATCAGGGTACATCGGAAAAATCAATGGAGATAGTGCAATGATCAAGAAAATCGGAGGAAATGCATCAGAAGAGATAAACTTATTGTCAAAACTAAACCATCTTAACATCATTCGTCTCTCTGGATTCTGTTTTCATGAAGGAGATTGGTACTTAGTCTACGAACACTCTTCAAATGGAAGCTTAAGTGAATGGATTCACACGACGAAATCGCTATTAAGCTTGACTCAGAAACTACAGATTGCTTTAGATATAGCAACAGGACTTAACTATCTACACAACTTCGCTAATCCTCCATATGTTCACAGAGATTTGAACACAAGTAATGTGTTTCTTGACGTAGAATTTCGAGCTAAGATTGGTAATTTAGGTTTAGCAAGATCGACTATTGAAGATTTTTTGTTGACTAAACATGTTGAAGGAACAATAGGGTACTTAGCTCCTGAGTATTTGGAACATGGTTTAGTCTCAACTAAGCTTGATGTGTATGCTTTTGGAGTTGTGTTGTTAGAGATTGTTACTGGTGAAGAAGCTTCGGAATTGAAGAAAGAGATTGATGAAGGTATTACCATTGAAGAGATTTTGATTCGTGGAAGATTGTTACCTGAAGGATTTGTGAGTTTTTTCGTGAAGGTTGTTGTGGATTGTTTGAAGAAAGATCATTTGAATCGTCCATCGATGGATGAAATTGTTCTGTCTTTGTCCAAGATATTGACTGCTTTACAAAGCTGGGAATAACATCGTATCAAGTTTATGGGCCAGTATATATTGGGCTTTAAGGCCCATTAAAGAATTCAGAAGACTTTCCTTGTATATAATGATGGTGGTTTTAGATGTCAGAAGCTTATGTTGTTTTGGATTTTGTCATTGTCATTATAAAATTGTTGATTAGTTAAGGTTATTAAACATGTAATTGGGTTTTGTAATATTATACTATTTGAAACCAACAAAACTGAAATTTTATTTTTGATAAATTTTTGGAAATTTGACAATAATAATATTAATTGCTCAATCTTAAATTTTAGAAGACAATAACAATATTGGAAGACAATATAAAAAATTATATTCAATATTAAAATTTTGGAAATACAAAGAGAACATACAGTAAATAGTCATTTTACAGGGCAGTTTGATTTTAGAAATTATATTCCATGTGATGTTTGAGATTTTGAGGTTTGGTTTATCGATTAGTTCGATAAATAAATAAATTAGAATATTTCATATATTTTTCAGTAATATCAGTTTCAATAATGTATTTTGCTATGAATATAATACTACTTATCATATAACATATCAATTTTTATTATGCTAAAATCAAAACCATGCTATATTAGTATGGTATTCATTATCAATAAAATATTATTTTAACAAAATAAATTAGCTATAGAGGGAATAAATTTAAAATGGTTTATTTTCAAAATATCTTGTTTCATTTTTAGAAAAAATATATCTTATCTATATTTTTGAAAAAATTATAAATAATAAAATGAACAAAAAAATGAGAAAAATAAAGAAACTAGTTTGGTGATAAAAGGAAGAACAGGCTGTAACACTTGGGTAGTCAATACACGTGGCAACTTAAGATACGTTGGTTGAGACATGGACCACATATCCCACGTGGCCATGACCATCCTTTGCCTGGCTTTGCCACGTAGATAATATTAAAATGAGTTTTGTTTTTTGTGTTTATAGGACCACTTTTATATGAATAAATAAGTATAGAATTATCTACATAAACTACATAACATAATACACACGGCGTTTATTTTTTTATTTATTATTATTTTTTCGTATAGAATTTTTTGTTTACATTTATGAATTATTATCTTTTCCTATAATATTAAATTGAAAGGGAAATAGTATTGTTAGCAATTTATCTGTTAGTATATGAAAAACATGAAATGTAGTAGACATTTTGTAGATGTATATGTATATGTATCTTGATATCAAAAATATTATTTTGAAACCAAATTTTATGACAATGTATTATGTTCTATGATGTTGTTTTCAATATTTGAGTAACTTTAAACTTTAAATACTTAACAAAGTAGATAAAACCACATGCTATTAATAATTTCAATTATTACCTATTATTTTCTAACTATTGATGATAAAACTAGTGTCTGCTTAGAAACTTATAATAAATATTCTAATTTACTATATATAAAACACCAAAATCATTATGGAATCATAAAAAGTTTATGAAAAACCAAATTTTACAAATATATAAGATTCAAATATAAATTAGAAAACATCGTCACCATTTTCATTGTTATTGTCATCAATCATCGCAATCATACACATCATCGGCATCCTCCTTATCATGATCATCATTATGGTCGTTTCTTCACTATGCTTGTCATCATCTTCTTCATTACCATAAATGAATGATTGTCATTTGTAGGAAATTTGATTTACGTGATAATAGGATTATGTTTATTTTGTGAATCATATGTGCCAAAGTAATATTTACACTAACTAAACTTATTTATCCACGTCTCATTTAACAACATAAGTTTTTATCCAAAAAGTTACAGAAAATTTAGTTATTGACAAAATTTTATAAAGAAAAAGACATGTGTCATATTTCCGGTTTAGTTACAAAGAATTTAAATAATATTAGTAGATCGAATGGTGCATAAAATCTATTAATGTGTCGCAATGCCATTTACACATTTTGTAAATAAAATATGCAAAATAAGTAGTGTTTTTTCAAATAAGCATAAGGAACTATAGTTCATCGATGGAAATGTAATTTTCAGTATAAAATAATAAGTAAAGTGTTATATGACATTTTGTAAACAAAATTCGTAACTAATGTAATCTCAAATGTATATGACATTATCTGTCCACAAGTTCATTATAATCTTTTTTTTTGTCAACGGCAAATTATATTGGGCCACAACTGGCCGGCCCAATAGCAGATTATAATCTTTGTTCTAGAGTTGTTATAAACATTTTCGGTGGAATAAATGCAAAATATATGAGGAAAATATAAAGAAAACTGTTTTAAAATTTGCTTACTAATATTTTTCTTATGGATTTTGTTTTTTCAAGATTGGAATAGATTTACTTTAGACCATTCTAGTTTAAAGTTTAGAGATTTTTTTCCATAAATCTTAATTAAAAATTACACACACTCAGACATATATATATATATATATATATATCTTGTATGCAAAATATCATATTACACTTTACTTATTATTTTATATTGAAAGTTATTATTTTTTCATCAATGAATTATTATTATTTTTAAACAATAATTATTTTGTATATTGCATTTTGCACAAAATGTGCATTTAAAAGTTATGAATTTGTCTACCAACAACTAGTTTTGGAAAAAGATATTGAAAATTAGTTTTGATACACAAATAAATGGACAACCCAAAGACATATAGTGAACTTGTGGTCATGACCACTATACAAAGCACTCTATAAATTGAAAAAAATGAGTGTGTGTAGAAAAAGTTGAGAATAAAACAAAACAAAAGTATCCAACACCAAAGCTAAAAGAAATTTAAACCAACAAAACATATTGTGAACCAATATCTAAAAAGAAAAAAAAAAGAAATCATCTCCTCCATTAAATAATCAACCCAACAAAAAGAACAAGATAAAAAAATTCTGATATAATTTGTTTTAAGTATAAATCAAAGATCTAAAAAGAGGAGATCGGAGAAATAAATAAAGAAGAAAGAACAATTTGAATGACACCGAATGGACAAAAAGTGGAATAAGAAGGGACCATCTTCTCCATTTTCATTAGTTCTTTATTGTTCTTGGTATAATATTACTTAACCATTAATTTAACATCAAGCACGAAAAAATACCAATAAAAATTTATCAATATTTTTTTAATGAATAAAATCTTGTAAATAAAACTCATAAATAAGATTACAAAAAATCGTGTAATCTTCAAACGATATTGGTTAGAATTTTAGAAGAATTTTCACTATGGGTAAAGCCATATTAATCCAATTTTTTGACAAACAAAACATTTAAATAATTTTGTTTGATACCATAAATTTTTTTCTTCTTTCCAAAATTAAGAAATACTAACACAAATTCATCTTATAATCTTATCTTATTATATTATATTAATGTCTCCATTAATGGTTCAGATTCAACTCCACCACACTACATAAAATATGATATTTTATGTATAAGATGAGTTTGAATTATCGACTAGGTTTCGTCGATCCTGTTGACAAAAAAACCATATTTTCGTATCTAAGATATTAATCCTAAACAAAAACTTGGGGACTTTAAAATTTTCAATTAATGCTTATACAAAGAAAAATAAAAAAGTTGAATTGGAAACTGACAATAAATTAGCATGGAGTTCCTCTTTGTCTGAAAATGTAGAATTTATTCAATCATTCTATTGTCGATTGTGTATTCATGAATCTTGTCAAATTCATTCATGCTAAAGGAAAAAAAGGTTTAACAAGAGAAAGAGAGTGACAGAGAGTTCATGATTCCTCTGACAAGCGTTTGTGTATTTATTTTTTATTGTAAGTTTTATTATTTCATTTTATTATACACTTGTTATTTCCTACAAACTAGTTTTCCTTTTTAATTTCTATAATTTTGATGTTTATTATATGTCAATTTTGTAACGTTTCCTATACTTGGTTGGCGCAGTCCGAGCTTCTATACAGCCTATGATTAACATGTTGAGATTTTGAAATTTTGTATTCACTATGGAAGATGTATAAATAACCTTAATACAAAATACTGTTTCCAATATGAATCAAATATTAAGTTAGTTTCTTTTATGTTATAAAGATCTGTTTTTCCTACGATCAGAAACATATATTTCCGACAGAAAATAATATAAAAGTACACATAATATATATATATATATATATATATGTGTGCGTTATATATGTATCTGAGAATCGAAACCCGTTACAAATTTATCAGAAATTTTTTTCCATGTATATGATTCATGGTTTGGAATTTTTTTTGTATGAGCATGACTTTTTAGATTTGAAGAAGAGAGTCATTAATAAATTATGTGTACTTTTAATTTTTTAACTCATACATCCAAAAAAAAAATTGTTTGTATCTCTTTCTTGTAATTGATATGTGAATTTTTTCTGATAAAGTGGTTAATTATATGTCTTCTTACCAAGATTTGATTATAAGTAGTCGCGTAATTATTACATGATATTATATAAGACTTTAGGAAGATTTTGGACTATAAATTGGATCTTATAAATTTAATTGTTAACAATAACAATCACACATCTATATGTTTTGCTGTAATTCAATATGTATATATAATATGAAAGACAACTTTTTAACAAAAAAAACAAGATGCTTTATAAAATTGGATGATAAAACACAATGAATGGATTAGTTATTGATATGATAATTAATTACGTGTTTGTAGTTTAATCATTACATACCTTTTATTCTGTTGAAACTGAGAGTTTCTAAGTAAGAAGACGCATGACATGTTAAAGAGCTTTTAATGATTTACGAGACGTGTATGCATATGTATCTCTATATTAACAACCATACGTGAACAATTGACTAAAATATTTTTAGTACGTCTTTCAATTAATTTTCTATCTAGTATGTACTACATGATAACCCCAAAATTCAATAATATATAACACGAAGATAATATATTATTAAAAAAAATTGTATTGATATGTAGTTTTTCAACACAATAACACATATTTTATCACAATATAAAAATATTGTTATGAAATTGTAATAATTTGTAAATGATTACAATAAAAGTGTCACAAATGCATATTAGTAACAAAAAGATGTTACAATATACATGTGATGAATAAATGTAGTAACAATTGTATCACAAATCATTACGTACAGAATAGAATCACAATAATTCATAACAAATAAAATTCGTAACAAAATTGTATATAAAATGTTATGAATTATTATTAATATTCATAATTGCAATACAATTTTCACAATAGTTTAGATTTTTTTAGTGTATAACTTAAAATATAATAAATAAAAAATCGTAGAAATGCAATTTTTCCTTAACTAAAAATTTAAATTTTTTCGTAATATTATTCATAAACTTACGATTAATAGTTGAAAATACTACTGTAAGTACTTAACCACATTTTCTAAAAAAAGTTTTGCACTTGAGAAAACTTGAATTTATACGGAAAAAAAGTAATCTATATAAGTTTCTATTAACCAGCTCAATTTGGTATTGTGAAAAATTTGAATGAAATAAAAGAATAAAATATAAAGAAAACATGTTCTATATAGAGTAATTTAAACATGATCATGAAATTTTAAATAATAAGTTCCTTACAATTAATTAACACTTTTGAGTAATAAATATTATTAGCACATACTATTTGGTTAGAGTCATTTTTATCTAAAAACTATCGAACAAATCTTGGTGCTCAGAGTATGTTACAACATATATACTTGTATTTTGTATGCCTACAATTTTTTGCAGTTACTGTAAGAAATTTGTCACTATCTAAACCTAAGTATAAGTAACCTAAACAGAATATAATAGTAGCTCAAAAGAAAAAAATTGTTTTGTTAACCGCGAAATTCGAATCGAAATTGTAGTCTACGTAGACCCGGAAGCAATTTTTAGATAAATCTTTTTGAAAATATTTTTTTTTGTCGCACAAGCTGAAATTCGAACTGGCGACTTCTTAAAATCCCCTATATAGAGTATTGCAAGTTGAGGTAAATCATCCGGATCAAATAAACGATCTTATTTATAGTAAATTCAGTTTTCTTGTGTGCATTACTTTATAATGAGCAAGATAGTTTAGAACCTGTAAGATCTTCAACTCATAAAAATTCATTGGCATTGTTATATTGAAGAGACCCAACTCATGAAATATATTACATGTTTGTTTGAGTTACTAATAAAGGAACCACCACGCGTGCCAAAAAGGACGTTCCGCACGTGACAAATAGTTGTGCATACGTGTCAATAGATAGGATTCACGTATCAAAAACTATTTTTTTTGATAAAACATATTTTTGTTGCATTAAATATTTTCTTTTGCAAAAGACTATAAATAACTCCAAGCGAAAAAGATTCTGGTAGGAGTGAATAAGATCGGTGTCAACTGTCAATCCAATTTGTAGTTGGAACAATAATATAAAGCAATATTAAAGTTATAAGTATTTTTTGGAGAATTTTAATGTAACTTCTTTCTTCATTTTCTGTTTTAGTTTTCTGCCATTTAAAGATATGAGAGTTGAACATGATATTTAAAAGGCTAGTGAAAATATTACTCATTTTGGCTTTTGATTATAAACATAAGAAATGTGGTGTTTGTTGGTTGTTTTTGGTAGCTTTTGCAATGAATTTGTGCTAAATCACCAAGAAAGGTATAGATGATGCTCATTTAAAGTTTTGAGGATGAACTTCGACATGGTCCGTGAGTGGTAATTTTAAGGCATTTTGTACAGAGAATTTTATATATTTTTGTCAATCATTGTTTTTGTCTTTCGTTCGTTGGTTTCACATGTTGTAAATGTTTGTTTTAATATTCGTAGCTCTTTTTTTTTTTACTTCTACCACTACAGATTAACTTTTATAATCATCTGTCAAAAATTCAAAATATAATATAAGAATTTGGAAGATTTTTCATCTTTTAACGGATTCTTCAACTCTTTCTCTCTAACATTTATCCATGTATATTGAATTACAGCTCGCAGAAAGGTTGGTTTCGCATGATATCACATGTATAACAGCTTAAAATTCAAAAAAAATAAATGTACAGCTTAAAATTCGGAAAAAATTCTAAAATTTCAATTTTTTGCTATATAAAAAACTAACCATTTTCTTTACTTTCATGAATCCTAATTCATAAAGAATTGAAAATCAGTAGAATAACATCTCACATATTATTCTTTTTAATGATTATAATTTAGAGAATATTTTTGATATGTGTCACTTAATTTTATAGAAATAAACTATAATTTAAATCAGTTTTAGGAAACAACCCATTTTTAATAGGCAATTAACCATTTTCTAAAAATTTCAATTCACTTAACTGTCCTCAACAAAATTACTTGAGGAACCTCTTAAAAAAAATTTGATTAAATTTTTTGAAACCAATTTATGGGTTCTTCTGCCATATCATTGATTTGGTATCTGATTCTGACATGATTGGTTCCAACATAAGTCTCCAATAGATACAATAATACATATACAAGTGGGCTTTTCACTGTATGGCTTTCGAGCCTTCCATTAATTATTTATCCTATTGTGGATGTATAACCTACACTGCATTATATTCAAGATGTTTCTTCACTGTTTGTGGGATGGATACGCACGTCAAATAGATTTTGGTAATATATACATATATTGATATATATATATATATATATATATATCAATTGTTGATATTACAAAACAGATTTGTCTCCCTTGAATTTAAATGCAAGAAATTTTAACAAATATATATAGAGGATAGTAATTTCATTTTAACAGAAATGAAATAAACAAAGTTATGTTTCCACTCTTCTTAATAAGATTGATGTAAGTTTGGGAAAGCTTTTTGTAAGTTCTCCCTTTTAAAATTTAAAGATTGTTTGGTTAATATGTTTTTCAATATCTTTTTTATTAGATACTTATATATGTAAATTTTATTTCTCCTATTTCCATAACCATTGACGATATCATTTTCAAAAAATATAATGAAATTTAATCCTCTAAAGAAATCATGCGTAAGTTAATACTATGAAATTTAAAGTCAAATTAAACATGACTCTTAAAATTAAAGTTTCATGATAATAAGTTTAAATCTGACTCTTAAAATTTTAAAAATCTAACATACACGATTGTAAAAACTCATACTAAATTTTATTAAGGTTATATATAATGCATTAATTTTAGACTAGTATAAATTTAATTGATATTTAATTAATAAATATAGCTATTTAGGTGCACGTAATCAAAAATAAAAATGTTGCAGACGTAAAGGAATACATGAGTGCATATCCTCGTTTTCATATATTTTGATTTGCAACAAATTATTGTTTTTTGTTTGAACTGTATTTTTAGTGTGAATGATTATGTTAAATCCATTTATCATGTTAACCATTTAAAACGCATATATAAAACTTTGTACCTATATTAAACTAAATGCAAAGAAGATCAGAGCATGACTCGATCCTTGTGTTATGCATCATGAATTCATGATCAGTCCATTCATTTGCTTGATGAGCTTAATTGAAGGCTGCAAGCTTTCTCGAACCAGATAGTGTAAAACGTAGCATAAGCAGCAACATATGTGTAGAACAGATGTTGATTGAGTCGTTTGGACTGTGGTCCAGGTTAGTAACTCTTTCCAGCTAGTAAATGGTGTCATCGGCCATATTGATAAGTCTTTGTAATGTTCTGGCCAGATATCCAAATTTAGGTGTCTTTAGTATTTGTATATACATGTAGATATTAATTTGAATAATTGAAGATATCTAATGGACTCATTTAAAATATTTATTATGGTTTACATTTGTTTTTTTGTTATCAATTGGATCAACAAGATTCGATTCATAACGCAAATTCTAATAAATATGATTACACGACTATCTGAAATCAAATTCGAAATAAAATGACTGCAAAAATTGAATATATAATTACTTCACTAAAATACTGACTCAACTACATTTTACGTTTGCTCTTGTATGGAAAAAAATAGAACAATAAACTCTCACATCCACACATTTTGTTTTTTCATTGCTTGTTTTTCTTTTTGCTTTGTTTATGGGTTTTTTTCTTCCATTTTTACCCCTTGCAATTTTTTAAAATAATTGATTTAAACTCGCAATCTTATAAAAGCACACAGACAAGTTATGTAATTATAATAGTTGTTAATTTCCACATAAAACAAAATTACAAAAGAATGGTCTATACTTACTTAAAAATTACATATGCATTTCTTTAGAGAACTTAGGCGTATAATAAAAGCACAATATGCATTGCTTGACGATTTTTTTTAATATTATGAGGGCTTGCAATGCATTGCGAAAAAAGTATCAGAAATCTATACTATGAGTCTGAACCATATTAAGAGACTACATTTTATTGTTTGGAATCCACGATGATTTATTGTCATTCTTATATTGGCCTATACAACAACCATAACTTTCTGATTACCCTCAAATGATTAACTTTATCACATGAAGGTTTGTAACTAGGGTACAAAAACTTTTTCCGTTGCAAATTAATCACATTTTTCATTTACAACACAGTGAATTACTAAATTTTCCAAAAAGTAAGATATTATCAACATATTTTTAATCAAAATAGAGTTGTCCAAAAATAGTAGACGAAAATAAAGATTAATCTAAAAATGATAAATGGGAATAAAATTGATCCAAAAACTTACATCAAATCTATAAAAGTTTTGTATAATTATTTCCTTTAGTTTGGGGATAACGCAAAGTCTAGTAAAATTAGTATGTAGGCATAGTATATGTTTGTCGAAAGAAAACATATATGCCCAAACAGAGTTGTTAGAAAATGATGGACGGAAATAAGGATTGGTCCAAACATTTACATGAATTCCATAGAAACTTTTTGTAACCACTTGTTATAATTTAGTTATAACCAGTGTTCAAAGAAAAACTCTAGGCATTAGGTGGGTGGTGACTTTTTGCCTAACATCTAGAAAGACTAGTCGAGACCTAAGCAATTCTAGACAGTTTAGACAGTTTTTAAATACTCATATTATTTAAAATTAATAATTAGAAAACAAATAATCATTTATTTAAAACAATTTTTCAAGGTTAAATTCACAACAACAACCAAAAAAATTATAATTTTTAATAATATATGATTTATTAATTTTTATTTTATTTTTTTAAATATGACGACCTAAACCGTTTAATCATCATTCCAACCATCTAATTACCATTTTAACCATTTAGTTACAACAACCATCTAATCCATCCGAAAATACTAACTGGAATGTATTCGTCTAACTGGAATGTACACGACCGCTTAGCCAAAAAATTTCAAACACTTGTTATAACACAAAATCTAGTGTAACTTTAGAATCTTGACTAAAACATATCTACCTAAATATGAAGTGGCTATAGAACTTATATTCTTTATGTCTTGCTTGCTTTTTTGGCTCATACTGATAGAAAGAGATTTCATGCGATCTATGCACAATGTTTAACTACAACTCTTCTACACTACAAGAAAACTGGTCATTTGTGATGCCATATAGCAATCACAATTCCATAGCAAAATTTCATTCTTTCCCTATAAAAGTCCTCCATAAGATTGAGTCTTCACACTAAATCACAAGTCATAAGAGAGATAAACTAATGAGAAAAAAAAATCGAAAAACAAAAATTTTCTAAAAAGAAAAGTTTTTTGAAAGAAAAATAAATGACATTGAAACATGAGTATTCACATTACAGAGATAGATGTATAATCGAAGAGATATCGAGACCAGAGAAGTGAAAAAGGAGTTTCGAAATGGGTTGCGAGCATTGTTTGAGCAATGGGAAACAACTTATTTACAACGTTAATTCGATGTAAATTATAGAGGTCGTAAAAGAGTTGCAACTTAGGGACTAATTCACAACGAATTGTTTGAGCAATGGGAAAGCGTTGTTAAGAAGTCATAAAATGCCGACTTGTTTACAACGTTAATTTTCGTTGTACTTTTACAACTCATTTACGACGAAATTTCAAAACGTCGTAAGGGAGTTGCAAATACCTCTCTATTTTATGACGTCCCAAAAACGTTGTAAAAAATGGTCCCTAAACTAATGTTCTCTTGTAGTAGAAGTATTCGCATTACAGAGATAAATGTATAATCGAAGAGATATGGAGACCAGAGAAGTGAAAAAGGAGTTTCGAAATGGGTAGCGAGCATTCATAAGTCAAACGGCTAATAACCAATTTACTTCGAACGACGATAACATCTTTTATCCATGTATAAAGTGTGGGAACAAGAAATATTTGAATATTGATATGGTGAAAAGACATGTATATAATATAGGATTTACTCATAACTATTATGTCTGGTTTTCATATGGGGAAGTGTATTGTTTGGGTGTAGGAAGTAGTAGTACGAGTGTTAGTGTTGATGATTAACCTAGTCATGATAATGCTAATTATAATTATGGCGGAAACATATTTGAATACTATGATCATATACAAGGAAATAGGTATCATGATATAGTTACAGATGCATATTATGGTAATATTCATGTTGTCGTTGAAAATACGATTGAAGAACATAAAGCCAAAGGAAAACAATTTTATGATATGCTAGATGCTGCAAATCAACCTATCTATGAGAGATGTAGAGAATGTATGTCTAAACTGACACTAGCATCTCTCTCTCTCTCTATTAAAAGTGAAGGAAACATAAGTGAGATAAGTATGAATAATTTTGCTAATGTGCTTAAATAGTATTTGCCAGATAATAATAATCATGTTGGGAGTTATTATGAAATATAAAAGGTAGTTGCGGGTCTTGGATTACCATCAGAAATTGTTGATGTTTGCACTGAAAATTGCAATATTGTGTTTGATCGAGGTTGGGGCTTAGCCGTTACAATTTTGCGGTCTCCGACGTCCTGACTAGGCACATCGCAAGGAAGTCGCAAACCTACAACATCTTTGCGAAAAATTGGTCAAGACATCGCATGGACGTCGAAGATGGCAAGAAAGAGGATTATACCAAGTTAGTCGAAAACATTTGGTGTCTAATATACTTATACAATATGTTTGAGATTAATTCCCGGATTATAAGGTAGTGAATCTGATTGATGATTCTTTACCGACGCATTCTCAGATTATTCGATATTCTCATTCATAGGTTCATACAATATACGTTATTATGTTTGGTTGAGGTTGGGGCTTAACGGTTTAACAATTCCGGTTTTACAGTTTGCAACATTCTTACCAAACACAATGCAAGGATGTCGCAAACCTACGACGTCTTTGCAAAGAAAGTGGTCAAAACTTTGCAGGGATGTCGCAGACGGCGAGAAAGAGGATTATACCTAGCTGGTCGAAAAAATTCAGTGTTCAAAGGACTTATACAATATGTTTGGGATTGATTCCAATTATATAAAGTAGTGAATCTGATTGATGATTCGTTACCGGCGCATTCTCGAATTATTTAATATTCTCATTTGTAGGTTCATAAACTATTCGATATTGTGTTTGGTCGAGGTTCGGGCTTAACGATTACAATTATGCAGTATGCGACGTCCTTGCGACGTCCTGACCAGGCACATCATAGGGATGTTGCAAACCTACAACATCTTTGCGAAAAAGTGGTCAAGACGTCGCATGCACGTCAGGGACGGCAAGAAAGAGGATTATACCAAGTTAGTGGAAAATATTCAATGTTCAACCGGACTTATACAATATGTTTGGGATTAACTCCCAGAATATAAGGTAATGAATCTGATTGATGATCCTTACCGACACATTCTCGGATTATTTGATATTCTCATTTGTAGGTTCATACAGTATACAGTATTGTGTTTGGTTGAGGTTATGGCTTAACGGTTTTATAGTCTGTGACGTTCTTACCAAACACTTCGCAAGGATGTTGCAAACTTACAGCGTCTTTGCAAAGAAAGTGGTCAAGATGTCGCAGGGTTATCGTAAATGGCAAGAATGAGGATTATACCTAGTTAGTCAAAAACATTCCATGTTCAAAGGACTAATACAATATGTTCTATATTGAGTCCCAAAATATAAAGTAGATGAATTTGATTGATGATTCCTTACCGACGCATTCTTGGATTATTTGATATTCTCATTCGTAGATTCATATACTATACAATATTGTGTTTGGTCGAGGTTGGGGTTTTAACGGTTACAATTTCACAGTCTGCAATATTCTTGCGATATCCTTACCATGCACATCCCAAAGAGGTCGCAAACTTGTGACATCTTTCCGAAAAAGTGATCAAGACGTCGCATATAGCAAGAAAGAGGATTATACCAAATTTGTCGAAAATATTCGGTGTTGAAAGGATTATACAATATTTTTGGGATTAATTCCCGAAATATAAGGTAGTGAATCATATTGATGATTTGTTACCGATGCATTCTCGGATTATTCAATATTCTCATATGTAGGTTCATACAGTATACGGTATTGTGTTTGGTCGAGGTTGGGACTTAATGGTTTAACGGTCTTTGCAAAGAAAGTGGTATGGACGTCGCATGGACGTTGGAGACGCTTATTGTTTTTTAAAAAAATATAACCTATATATGATACATTTAAATACTTAAATGTATTTTCTTCTATTGAATCATTCAGAAGAATGTGTTCTACTTCTTATTGTGCATGTATGATATCTTCTGTGAATTCGACGTGTATAGCGACTTACAATGATCTTTCTTGTTTCATAGCCACATATTTGGCCTCCCCTACTATACAACAATTTGGATTCACTTTTATAACAGATAGCCATGTCTCACACATTTGCTTTATACGAGGATATAAAATAAAACACACTTGTTCAGTTTGACATGCTAGAATAAAAGTGTCAAACTTGGAATATGTTTGGCTTGCATTTACGTTGGTTACACTAAGTTATTAGTACGCACTCCTCAATTGGGCATTGTATTGTATCAATGACATTAGAATAAAATGCATCTCAATCCAATAATTCCAAGATATGTGACTTCTATGGTTTTGTTTAAAATGTTGTAAAAGTCAATTTCACCTGGCATGTGGATTCTGAAATTTGTAGTCGATTTATTGGAACCATGTTCGTATGTAGGAAAAGTGTATCCGCAAGTGAAATATATAGGAGTCGTAACGATCCTTGCAAGTGGGTCAGCGACAATCTCATGCAACTATAATGGGAAAGGTTTGATTGCAAATCCATTCTTCACCTACAATATATATATATATATATATGATTAAACATTATATATATATGTTGTAATTTAATTTTGAAAACTAAATATAGTTAATATTTAATCTTACGTACATAGTATTTTAATCATCTTGCAAAATCACGTTCTTTCTACATGTCATATTCTGTTTCTAGTAAATTAGGGAAGACTTCTCGTATCTATTTGTCAAATTCACTGCAAATTAAATAAATTGATTAATAAGAATATTTATGTCAATAAATAAATTCATATATATACCTTTTTAAATGGCACTACATCTTGACAATTTTTCAATATATAATTACGAGCTACACGACAATATGTGTTATTTTCCCTGTATTGTTCCTTTAATTTTCCATAAAGTATTCCGTCTTAACTAAAGATTATAGGAATATCAATGGCAAATGATGGTCCAACCCCTCCATACTAAGTAATATGATGTGAAATGAGAAGTTTCCTCTATCAAACTTCTTGCAATGATCGATCCTTCCAATTTTGCTTGATTTGTTATCTTGTCCCATGAATCACTCAAACGAGTAAATTCATCAAAATTGAACGGAGCCACCAAGAACTGTTTCATGCGGCAGGTGGATTAGAAGATGTTCCATCACATCAAAAAATGCAGGAGGAAAGATTTTTCCAAGTTATAAAGCAACATTGGAATGTTAGTTTCTAATTGAGTTATGTCATCCACTATTAGTATTCATGTACATAAATCCATGAAAAATGTATTGATACCTACGAAGTTGAAATTTACTATATAATTAAACCACTTTTATAATTAATAGAATGAGTCCATGGCAATCATGACTCTTCATACCATATATTTTTTCTCTTGCTCTATACATCTTGAGAATTTGGACATGTAACCATCGAAAAATTGTACATCGGAAGAAATCTAATTATGCGATGTTTGTTTACCTTCTCCGGACAACCAAAATATTAGAATTGGTTGTTTGTCATCCCTTGTAATATGCAATTCGGGTCTTGCACATACTTCGGCTAAGTCCAACCTTGCTTTGAAATTGTCTTTACTTATTCCCTGTATATTTAAAATCATGTTCATAGTGTTATTGAAAACATTTTTAACGATGTACATCGGATCAAGATTGTGTCGTAGTAAGAGATCTTTCCAATATGGGATTTCCCAAAAGATACTTTTTTTGTGCCAATTGTGAGAATCACCATATCCTTCATGCATGTTTGATGGAGTTTTCCAATTTCCCCCACATTTACATGTTTCCTAAGTTCCATAATGATCAATTTGCTCCAACATATCACTACCTAACATGTTTGTTGGGGGAGGAACACGCACAACATTTTTCTTCTCGAACAATTTCTTGTTCATTTGGTATGGATGATGCATGAAGAGAAATTGAGAATGACAAATCAAACCAACATGATTTCTTACCATGGTTTAGTTGAAATGCATCATACCATCTCATACAATATGGACAAGATAACCTTCCATGTGTCTTCCATCCAGATAAAATTCCATATGCCAGGAAGTCACTTATTCTCCACTATAAAACTTCATGCATCTTGAAATTATGTTGCTACGAGTAATCGAATGTGTGAACACCTCTATATCATAAATGTTTTAGCTCATGAATCGGAGATTGCAGTAACACATCGAGGGAACGCTTAGGATGACTAGAAACTAACACTAGAATATTCATAAACAAAAATTTGTTTCGCATGCACATATCCGATGGAAGATTGTATGGCGTCTATATGATAGACAATAGGGAATATTGTCTCCCAGACAAACCAAATGTCAAGTGTTGCTTTATATATATGTGTTGTAATTTAATTTTGAAAACTAAACATAGTTAATATTTAATCTTACGTACATAGTATTTTAATCATCTTGCAAAATCACGTTCTTTCTACATGTCATATTCTGTTTCTAGTAAATTAGGGAAAACTTCTCGTAAATTCACTGCAAATTAAATAAATTGATTAATAAGAATATTTATGTCAATAAATAAATTCATATATATAGCTTTTTAAAATGGCACTACATCTTCACAGTTTTGCAATATAAAATTATGAGCTACACGACAATATGTGTTATTTTCCCAATACTATTCCTTTAGTTTTCCACTAAGTTTTTCGTCTTAACTGAAGATTATAGGAACAGCAATGGCAAATAATGGTGCAACCCCTCCATCGTCATATCGTACTACTTGGATTTTTTTGGTTTTGATGGTTGGACTAAGTAATATAATGTGAAATGAGAAGTTTCCTCTATCAGACTTCTTTCAATGATCGATCCTTCAATTTTGCTTGATTTGTTATCTTGTCCCATGAATCACTCAAACGGGTACATTCATTAAAATTGAACGGAGCCACCAAGAACTGTTTCACGTGGCAGGTGGATTAGAAGATGTTCCATCACGTCAAAAAATGCAGGAGGAAAGATTTTTCCAAGTTATAAAGCAACACCGGAATGTTAGTTTATGATCGAGCCGTAACTATAAAACCGTAACCGTTAAACCGTTAAGCCCCAACCTCAACCAAACATAATAATGTATATTGTATGAACCTACGAATGAGAATATCGAATAACCGAGAATGCGTCGGTAACAAATCATCAATCAGATTCACTACCTTATAATTCGGGAATTAATCTCAAACATATTGTATAAGTCCATCAGACACCAAATGTTTTCGACTTACTTGGTATAATCCTCTTTCTTGCTATCTTCGACGTCCCTGTGACGTCTTGGCCAATTTTTTGCAAATATGTCGTAGGTTTGCGACATCCTTGTGATGTGCCTGGTCAGGACGTCGCAGACCGCAAAATTGTAACGGCTAAGCCCCAACCTCGATCAAACACAATATTGTATAGTGTATGAACCTACGAATGATCATATCAATAATCTGAGAATGCGTTGGTAGCAAATCATCAATCAGATTAACTACTTTATATGATTGGAATCAATCCCGAACATATTGTATAAGTCCTTTTAATACTGAATTTTTTCGACTAACTAGGTATAATCCTCATTCTCGCCGTTTGTGACATCCCTACGACGACTTGACCCCTTCTTTCCAAAGATGTTGTAAGTTTGTGATGTCGTTGCGATATGTTTGGTTAGACCGTTGCAGACTGTGAAACCACAACCGTTAAACCATTAAGCCCCAACCTCAACCAATCACAATACTGTATACTGTATGAACCTACGAATGAAAATATCGAATAATCTCATAATGCGTCAGGAACGAATCATCAGCTAGATTCACTACCGTTTTAAATAATTAACATAATAATTCAAATATTTTTTTAAATTTTTAAAAAGTTTTTTACAATTTGAAAACATTTTTTAGTAATCAGAAAATTTATTTTTGTAATTATAATAAGCTTTTTTGGAAATTATTAAATGAATTTAGTAAATGTTTTTTTGTAAAATGATTTTAAAATTTGGTACTTATATTAAAAATTATTATTTGAGGTTTGTAGAAGTCATGACCCTTATACGCGATATCTTTTCTTGATCGGCGAAATTCATCCACCGACTCCTTTATCGGACGGTTCTCATCATATGATGGCGGATCTGAATAAGGTTTATTATAGTAACTTTATCACTTTATGTATCAACATTATTATTGGGAGTTTCCCATTACAGCGCAAGTCCGCAAAGACTTTGAGGTAGTTTTGAAGAGATGGATAAGCGATCAAGTAGGATGTTGGAAGGGTAAATGGAAGAAGAAAAGGCGATGAAGCAATACCCCAATGGATAAAAAAATTTGGTCGGGGTAGGTCTTATTCGCTAGTGGGAAGATCCGAAGTCACAGAAGAAGAGTGCTAGCTGTAGGGCGGATCGATTATATGATCCTAATGGCAGCAGTCGACATAAGCATTGCTCAGGGCGGATTTCGTTTAAAGCTCCAGCCCTCAAACAGGTAAGTATTTCAAATTTAATTTATTGAAAATATTTAAATATATCAATAACATTTTATTCTAATAACATTTTATTCATGGCAAAGAAGGACCCAAAGTTAGTTGATATGTTTGTGGAAATAAATGCTGAAGATGCGGAAACTGCCTCAGTAAAATTGAACCAATCTGATGATTTATATATCTTTTCAAAAAAATTGTAAAATATTTTTATTTTTATATATTTGAATTTTTTCAAATTTTGATAATTGTTTTTTTATTTTTTTAAAATAAATTATTATACACTTCGTCGCAGAAACGTTGCAAAGAATGATCTCGCACATGTGTCACAAGAGACACACATCACATAAACACCGCAAACTACACGCTCTCTAGCTTGCCTCACAAAAACATCACAAACTGAAAAGTCGCAGAAACGTCGTAATAGCGGGTGTTGTGGACGAGTCACAAACCGTGATCTCGCATGACCTCGCATATTTTGACATCGTTGGTACCTCACATTCTCTGCTTCGCGTTTGCGGTGAAGGTGTTGTAATGTCTTTGCGACTTTTTTATCCGTCACAAGCTTTTCAACACTTTTATGATGTATATGTATTTGTAACTAATGAATAGTGACAAATTAGTTAACGTTGTAAAACTGTCTCAAATAGTTATTTGCGACTCTCCTACAATGATTTTCATATAACAATTCTCTTGTTTTTTTGTGGTACTAGTTTGCGGTATATTATGACTAACCAGTGGCTTATTACTTTAGTGGAAATTTGCATACTCTTGGAAACTATCTCTCCAATGGTGTCTCTTAATCCAAACACTTACTCTTGCCTACTTTTGATTTTTTCTGTCGTAGGATTACATAACTATCTAGAATATCAATCTACGATAAAATACAAAACATTTTATTTTTTTTATTTTAGTATAACTACTTGAGTAAGGCACTTTCTCAAACTAATATATTTATCCCTAGTTTTTATTGTTGTTTTGAGTGACATAAGACATTTTCTGTTTTGCAACTTTACATAACAAGTAAATTCATAATGTAACTCGATAGATTAGATTTCGTTTTCGGAAAGAAAAAAGTTTTAAAGAAAAAGTTGGTATTTGAAAATTATCCCTAAATCAATTACCAAATTTATTATTTGATCTTCACCAAAAGAAATTATTATTTAAATAATTATTTTGTGATTTTAGCTTTGCTTTGAAAAGAAAGTGTGAGCCAATTTTTTAAAAATATACACATAAAAAGGTGTTGTTAGGATATGACATAACTAACCCTAACAACAAACACACTCCCGCAATCATTAAGAATACTTGAGAGGGCATTATAGGAATATATTATTGTTCCCAAATGAGAATATTATTTTAAGAACAAAAATATGTGGAAGTATTTATGGTGGTGGTTTGGGTCACTGAGAGATGACCTTGGAGTCTCACCTTATCTTTGTATTCTTTTCATTACTTTTTTGATAAAATAATATACTTTCCAAATTAATTCCTTTTAAACGTTAATATCAGCCGACATTTCCGTGAGAAAAAAAGTTATATACTTTTCTTTGCACTTATATCATTTATAGTTGACAAAAAATAAATAAATAAATATACAAAATTCATAAAGACTGTTTTGTAATATGGATGTATGTAAGTTTTTGTTTTTCTTCCTCATCGTTATTGATATGTAAAAACCTTTGTTGATTAAAAATATAAAGTTATAAAAAAAGCACTTAATTAATTGGATTAACAAAGCAATCTATAACCCAAATGTTTCAAATCCCTCATATATCAAACATTATTATGGAGATCCGTAAATCAAATTTCCATAAAAACTACAAAAATTTCAAAAATCTTAACAATATCATTTTTTTGTCAACGGCAGATTATATTGGGTCACAACTGGCCGGCCCAATAGCCAAATTTTCTACATAATATAGGCAGGAGGACTCGATCCCAGGTTATGCAAATGCGCTACCTTAACTGAACTTACCGCCGGCCACTATGCTATATGCCATTTGCATCTTAACAATATCATTTAGGCTATACAATTCTTAATAAGTAACTAGTTAATTATAGAGTTCTCTCAATAATTAAATCGACAAAATTTGATTAATAACTAAACTCCACCAAACCTTTAAAATATTCGGAATAAACGTAATTCTCTATAATCAAAATTGGATAAGATTAGCATCAAATGGATACTTAATCATTTGATTAAAAAGTAATTTCATTGTTCACAGACTAAATAAATTAATTAGTAAGTAAGAGCATTTTCTTATAAAAAATACAAATAATGTTAAAGAAGATTGGTGTGTTAAAAAGGGAGGCGAAGAAGAAAGAACAGCGACCTCTTCTTCTTCTCTCTTCTCTCTCTCTTCCTTTCTCTTTGGGAAAGATTTTTATAAGTTTTTCAGTTTTCCAGAATTTCCTGAATAAATTTTAACTAACACAGAAAAACAAAGAACTCTACAGAAAAAAAGAGAAGAAGAAAACGATAGCTATACCTCAATCTTTTCTTTCTTTAATTCTCTGCAACTCCAAAGGTACTCTCTCTCTCTCTCTCTCTCTCTCTCTCTCTCTCTCTCTCTCTCTCTCTCTCTCTCTCTCTCTCTCTCTCTCTCTCTCTCTCTCTCTCTCTCTCTCTCTCTCTCTCTCTCTCTCTCTCTCTCTCCCCATATATGTAGATGATGACCAAAGCTGAAAATGAAAACCTTAAAAGACATACGAGAAAAAGATTGAAGAACCAAAAAAAAAAACTCTATAATACCTAGTTCACTCTTTTTTGTTATCTCTCTATTTCTTAATTTTCTTTCTGAAGTTATTAAGATTCTCTGAGTGTTGTGTCTGAATCCTTACAGGATCCAAGAGCTTTGGAAAGAGAAACAGAATCATGAATTCATATGAGTTTAGTTACTAAAACTCATCATCATTATCATAATTCAGATTCTTCTTTGATGTCACAAGATTATCATAATCATCATCATCAAGGAATTTTTTCCTTTTCTAATGGACTTTCATAGATCATCAACTAATAATCATCATGAAGAAGTTGAAAAATCTGTTGTTGTTTCTGGAGCTCCAGTTCAAGTTTATGAATCCGCCGGAATGGTTATCTGAAATGTTTGCTTTCCCCACCGGAGCTAACGGTGGTACCGGTGGTGAACAACAAACAAAACCGTCACAACAACAACACTCTTCAAATGTTATTACCAAATCATCAACAACAACAACAAGCTGGTTTTGATTTCAACACTATCCAGCAACAACATCAATTCACATCATGGCCTTCTTCTTCTGATCATCATAGACAAGAAGATATGATCGGGGGACCGTACACGTGGAAGGAGGAAAGGGTTTGTCTTTATCTCTTTCATCTTCCTTAGCAGCAGCTAAAGCTGAGGAATATAGAAGCATTTATTGTGCAGCTGTTGATGGAATCTCTTCTTCTTCGGTCCAACATCATCAACATAATCAACAATTCAATCAGTATCATTCTTCTTCTTCTTCTCATTCTCATCATCATCATAATCAAGTTGTGGGACATTTTGGATCATCAACAACATCTTCTTCAATAGTGGCTTCTTCATCTATTGGAGGGATTTATACATTGAGGAATTCTAAGTATACAAAACCAGCACAAGAGTTGTTGGAAGAGTTTTGTAGTGTTGGAAGAGGACAGTTTAAGAAGAATAAACTTTGTAGAAAACAATTCAACACCCTAATACTAGCGGGTTGCGTCGGCGGTGGAGCATCCTCTTCTTCCGCCGGAGGAGCTAGTGAGAATCCTCCTTTGTCTCCGGCTGATCGAATTGAACATCAAAGAAGAAAGGTCAAGCTACTCTCTATGCTTGAGAGAGGTAATGTTTTCACACTTTCTTTTTCACTCTTACTAAACTTATTTATTTTCTAATAAAAATTATAACGATTCAATTGATCATATAACCAGGTTCGTGTCAATCACTAGAATTTTTCCCTTTTTTTATTATACAACAAATCACCAAAAAAAAATTGTAAATTTTGTACTACAAGAAATCACTAGGATTTTTTTTAAAACATCCGTCCTAAAAGAGATTGTCAAGAATTCGTATGAAAAATAACAATTTTTTATAACCATATTCCGTCGAGAATAAGACATTTTCGATGGAATTTCGACAGATTCTAGATGATTTTTCTGTCTTGAACAAGTTGATGGAAATAGAATTTTAATTCGTATGAAAAACTTAACGATTTCTGACTTTCCCGGTAATTATATTCCGTCGAGAATAATACATTTTGGATGGAATCTCGAAAAAAAAAAAAAATGTATCGAGAAATTCAAAACCGATTGGTACAAGAGCACGACACATGCTCTAGTTGGTAGAGCTTGAATACGCAATCCTACCATCACTAGTATAGTTTTTATCTATCTAATATGATTATATTGATGTTATAGTCTAAAATTGTTGATATATATTAATGCATATTTTGTGTCATGCGTTTGGTGGCATTGCTTAATCAAATTATAATACAAAATTAAATTAGATTAATTAAGTTGATTTAGTCTTCAAACCAGAAATTTTAAATTGATGCTACCTTCCTTCTCCATATAAGCTACCTTCAACTACGTACGTAACCAAAACTAGTCCTTGAAGTTACTCATTATTTATCAATAAAGTCATTATGATTTTGGTTGTTGACATTATCTTGTTTCAAGATTCTATATATCTTAGTCTATCTTTGAAGAGACCATAAATTGCTAGTAGGTATATAAGTATAATTATATCAAAACGTAATAATTAGTTGATATTGAACCAATAGTTCTGTGGTACGATGGTATGAAGGCAAGACATAAACTTGTTAGTTTTCAGTTCCTTTTTTGATGGAAACTAAGTTGGCTAATGTTTGACTAATTAAACGTTTTAGACTTTATTAGAAAACTTGGACTCGAAATAGTCATCGGTTTTGACATCTAGTTAGTTGAGTTTTGGCTCAGATCCTCCAAACTAAAAAAATCAAGTTGATACATGTAACTTTTTTGTAGGTGGACCGACGTTACAACCATTATTGCGAACAAATGCAAATGGTAGTGAACTCTTTCGACCAAGTAATGGGCTATGGCTCGGCCGTTCCTTACACAACACTAGCTCAAAAGGCAATGTCTAGACATTTCCGGTGTCTAAAAGACGCGATAGCGATTCAGCTTAAACGCAGCTGTGAGCTTCTAGGGGACAAAGAGTCAGCAGGAGCTGCGTCCTCAGGGTTAACCAAAGGAGAAACGCCGCGTTTGCGGTTGCTAGAACAGAGTTTGCGTCAACAAAGAGCATTTCATCATATGGGTATGATGGAACAAGAGGCATGGAGACCGCAACGTGGTTTGCCTGAACGCTCTGTTAATATCCTTAGAGCTTGGCTTTTCGAACATTTTCTTAATCCGTAAGTCCAATTTTTCTCATCTCTTACTCTTTTTTTATTAATTACATTTCTATTCTTATTCATTGCTAAAAAGATAACTTAGTTTTCTTAAATGTTGACAATTTTATATAAAAAATTAGGATACCACTATGCATTGATGCCAACACTTAACTGATTATATGGTTTATTAAAAGTTATGAAATTCACAAATTAATTGTTTTGACCAAAAACATCATATTAACTTCTTTTTTTCTTTACTGATTTTTTTTTTCGTGGATAAAATTAACTACAAAGATATTTTATGTTATAGATGTAAAAAATATAAAAACTTGCTGATTTTCTTTTCTTATTAAAAATTTTCCTTAATTCAGTTTATAAATTTGGCTTGTCCACTATAAAATTTAGATATCAATTTTTGTTTACATTTTTCACATGCACCAATAAAAATAATCTCTTAGGAGTCTAAATTAATAAGGATTACACTACATTGACCTTTGAAATTTCAAGAATAATGTTATTACATAGAAACTAAGGATTTTTGCATGGCAATGCTAATAAATAATTAATATAACAAAAGAAGTTTGCAGAGTGAGATCACAAACTTTTATGCTTTGGGATCATAATAAGGGTTTCTCTGTCTCTTTCTTTATGATTTTTGTTCTTTAATTTTTGCTTTAATATTTTTGACGTACAATTATCAAAAGAAGTAACAATTCCATTAACATAATTACAAAAAAAATAGTTCAGAGATTTTGTCAGTGGTACAGTTTCATTGGTATATCGTCTCTTAAACAAGACAGAAATTTAAAAGATTTTTATAAAAACATTAAAAGCTGAAAAAGCATTTTCTACTTTCATTATTCATCAGTACTTTCTCTATTTAATGTCTGCTGCTGAATTTTTACTGTTTTGATATTAGTGAAGTAAAGAAAGGGAATAGTTGTTCTGTCTTGTTTTCTTGTAAGTATACTATTAAATGTTTTTCTTACTTTATAATGAAAAATAAGAGAAAATACAAAAGTTAAAATAAAGTGTTTTTATAAAAACAGGCAATTATTCATTCAAAAAACTTTTTAAAGCATTTTGAGTAATGTGTACGGATTTAAGCATTTTTGATATTTTTCAAAAAACAAAATTACAATTTTATACAAAATAATAGACCGTAATCTAGATAAATGTCTTTAATTAAATTGTTGTATATCATTTCTACGGATAATCTCATCCAAATATGACTGTAGATAATCATGTTTGCTTTGTTAAGAGTTTTAACTCTGTAGTGAGAATCCAAGTTTAGATAATAACATATTTTGTAATTTTTATTAGTAAAACTATTTTTGTGACTTAAAAAGTATCTAAATATGTAAGTATTACTGAATAATGATTTTTAAAAAAAGATCTATATAAAAATGAATTCTTTGTAATTAAATAAAAATAAAAATGAAATACTTCTATATATTCTGTAATCAGCTTTATCTTTGTCTCCCTTAGATTCTCACGCCATTGTAAGAAGAAAGTTTGTACCTTTTCTTGCATATACTTGATTGTTTAATTTTTATATAAAATTAAAATAACAAAAATAGTATTGGGTTTAGGGTTCTAAAGATTGTGAAGTCATTTTCTGGTCTCTTTCTCAGGTACCCAAGCGATGCTGATAAGCATCTCTTAGCTCGACAGACTGGTTTATCCAGAAATCAGGTCAGCCTTTACATGCATTTCTCTGTGTGTATATATATCAATTATTATATTGGTTAAACAATAACCCTTTTAATTAATTACTAATGTATCAATCATTTCATCATGCAAAAAAATCTGACATCAATGGGTTCATGCATGTCTATTCTTTTGCATGGACATATCACAAGTATACTACAAAACAAAAAGAGACCTTAAATTTATACATTAATTATTTAATGACACTATGAATTTATTTCATTAATTTAGCTTATATATCCATAGTGGATCACTTATCAAAATTAAGTATGTTAATCTTTGTATAAAATATGTAATTTGATAACAAGCAAATTTATAAAATATATATATATATATATCTTCTAAATACTAAAATTCAACTTGTTTTTGTTGGACAATAATCAAAATTTAACATATATATTGTGGAACACAATAGAGAATGACTTTTTCTCATATCAATCCTTATTTTTTCTAAAATATTTTAAATATGCTATTAACTAATTTAGTAAGTCTAATTCTAGATGTAGTAGGTCGGGGTAAAAGATACATTACAATATTGTTTACTACATGAAAATATTTTAAATTTGACATTATGTGAAAAAGTTTCGACAAATTTTTAGCGAAGTTCTGTCGAGAAATCCTTACAAATTCTCGATGTTTTTTTATTCGTGGAATGAAATGGTAAATCAGATCTATTTTTCTGCTTAAATTAATTATCGACAGATTGTCTATGCCATTTTCATCGAGCATTCTAGTATGAATAGATAATTTTTGGGTATGAATACATTAATGTATTTGCATGAAAAAAACAGACTCATTCAGAAAGTTTAAATTCAAAAAATAAGACTCTTGAAAAACAATCATGTTTTCATTTTGTTTTTTTTTGTTTGTCATTTTGCAGGTGTCAAATTGGTTTATAAATGCTAGGGTTCGTCTATGGAAACCAATGGTAGAAGAAATGTATCAACAAGAAGCAAAAGAAAGAGAAGATCAAGCAGAAGCAGAAGAAGAAAATGAAGAAAATCAAAATCAACAAAAAAGACAGCAACAAACAAACAACAACAACGACACAAAATCCAATAGTGAAAACAACTTCACTTCTGTCTTAACCACACAAACTCCAACGATGATGACATTGACACATCATGATAACGACTCTTCATTTCTCCCTTCTATCGCCGCCGCTTCTCACGGTGGCTCAGACGCTTTCACCGTCGCCACGTGTCAACAAGACTACGTCGATGATGATGATGTCAATGTTATAAGATTTGGGACCAAACAAAGTGGTGACGTGTCACTTACACTTGGTCTACGCCATTCAGGAAATATGCCTGATAAGGATCCTTCTTTCTCTGTTAGAGACTTTGGTGATTATTAGACTGCTTTGCTTTGTTCATTTATTAAGCAAAATTTTATTATAGTGTATTTTTTTGTTTATTGATCAATATATGTTTTTAGTATCTTCACATATTTTAAATTTTCCATTTTTCTTTTTTTTTTTCTGTCGTAAGAAGAATAGAGATACATATATATAAATTGATATTCCTAGCTACCAAAGTTCTATAATTTTGTTTTAAGTTATTATTATCATGAAACATATGCGATATATAGAGGCTTATCTTTATTTTTGTTGTTGTATATTGCTGACAAAAAAAGATACTATTATTATCCTTGTTTACGTTATGAGTTTTTCCAAGCTAAAATTCTAATTAAAGTTTTGTTCAGATTGATGTGTATATGTATACATACAACAGGTTTCTTAAAAATTAGCTTTAGAGTATGATCGTACAAGATCATTTAAAATAAAAATTTGGTTCTTCCGATTGACTATATTAATATATATTTTTATCAACTACTGATTTATATTCCAAATTTTATTATCTAAAGTTACACGACTACTTCGGCTCATGTTTCAGTAAAAGAATCTATGGAAGTAAATATTTAACTAAGTTGAGCAACACCCTTCCACCATTTATTAAAATTTGTATATTTTAAAATTAAAATAAAATAATATCTAACTAAAACATGTAAATAAGATCTAAGTTTCACAAGAGACAAGTGTTTTGTGTTTTGTGAACGCTTCCTGAAAAGACATCGACATACATACGAGTTTAGGTTGGATTTGTTTTCCAGAATCAGTTGACGGAGTACTTACATGAGCAAAACGGAATCGTCAGAGTCTTTCGGTTTTGCATGCGGAGGTGGAAGCAGTGATTTGGGCTTTGAGATTACTACGGGCGAGACAAATCATTGAGGTGGAGGTTTCGACGGACTGTGAGACGGTAGTGATGATCTTCGATCGCCTGGAGAAGTGGCTGGCATTTCTATCTTACCAGGAGGAGTACTAGCGACTGAGTTCTTCATTTACTCTATGTCTTTTATCTGTAATCCCTAAAACTCTGAATCACAAAGTATATACGCTAACCCGTCTAGCTTGAATATCTGCAAATGTGGTAGAATTGTAGCTCTCTGTTTTTGGGTCTATTGTCTAATATTTGTCGTTGAAAAAAAAGAAGACTAAAACATGTAAATAATGATGTTTTCTATTGTCTACTGGGGAAGGTTTTTTCCAGTAGTTAAAATTTATTTATATTTTTTTTTCTTATCCAAGTTTGATGGTAGAAACTATACAATTTCTATTTGAGATTTTAGGTTTAGCATTAGAATATAGATTAATATTCTATCGATTCAATTGTTGAAAAAGTTGAATAATTGTAGTTTCAAAAAATATGTTCGATTAAGATATTTTAAAGTTCACGTTTTCTCTATAGCGAAATAACTTCACTATAACTCCAAAAAGTTGGTTACATGTCATATTAAGAATATCTTATTCAAGACGGTGACATTGCAATTCGCACTAAAGGGCATTAAGCCCATTGCCATTGCGAGCTACTCATTGCATCGTTTATAACTGAGACTCATTACTTAATCTTTTTATAAAAGTGTTACCTTAAAAGTCACTTCAATTATTTTTGTAAACAAGAACATTTACGTTTCACCTAAGTTCATATATATACATTAAACGTTTATTTGATATTTCACATTTTAAGAAATTTTTCTGGTGCAACCAATACGTTAGAAAAATCGTTAAAATTACTCTGAACAATAAATATGGGGAACATCATCATTTCATATACGCATTAGTATATTTTCTCCATAATATTCACATTTTGTTTATTACATAAATGATTTAAGATTTTGGAAAAAATTTGTATATGTATATATGCACACTGATAAGGAGAAGTATTTTTGCTTAACTAGTTGAATCTACTTCTACAACCTACTTCATCAGAATTTGTTCCATTATAGAAATTTGCGTAATCTCGATATAATATTGTTTAGAATTTTAAAGCATTTGGGATATGAATGTGACATCGTATTTTTTGTAAGGATTTGAATCGAACATTGTTGATAAAAAATAGTAATAAACAATATAAAGTGACTACCCTGAAAGTTACACTTAACCTAGTGATTAAAGTTTCCCCTTTGCAGTTTTTTCTTAACAAAACTTGATTATAGATGGTTGTGTTATATTATGTATACGTATAAGATTTTTTTGAATATATCGAAAAGGAATATAAAGCTGATGTCAACTCATCAGCCACATTGAAATTTGGTTTGATAAAACCATAAAACTAACAAGAATATGAGAAGCAAGCACATCTCATCATTACTTAAACTAAAAATCAGTAGGTGATTGGATGTATCATATATACTTCTTGAAGCAGTACATGACTCACTTTTGTGTGACTAAAAGTACATGTCATGTTCCGAAGACATGTTATAATGGAATTAATGTACACACCTTAATCTACAATACAAATCACACAAAATCCTTTTTTTGGGACAGTTAAACAATTTTTTGTTAAACTCAAATTGTTTCTTTTTGTAACTCAGATGATTTGATTCAACAAATATCATGAATTTCAAAAAAAAATTGCATAGATTTTTTTCCTATTTGGTTCTCGGGTTAACAAAATACGACTATATAATCCTAGAGCTAGGGGAAGGCATATAAAACCCTTGTTCGCATAATTATGATTTTAGTTTCGAAATTGTTTTAAATGTGTTCCTAAATCTTGCTCACCACTAGACAACGTCTGTGGAACTCCAATCAAACAATTAAATTTGGACAGTTTATTCACCTAAAAACTGATTTGTGGATTCGCTTATAGTAATACAAAAGTACAAATATATATTAGCTCTTATAAGAAAAATTCTGGTAAAAAGACTTTGATTCATAAAAACACATATAAACTTGTACATATCAATCGATTGTCTCCCTAATGCTCCAACCTAAAATTTTCTGATTTAAGCATCAAAGATTCATCAATAGTAACATCAAATTTGTGTGTATCAGTGTATATATATATATATATATATATATGGCTTTATATGAAGATAGATTTTTTTACACCCACCAGATTTGTCTCTCTGTATTTCATACCTCTTATTTATTTATTTCCTTCTTTGGTCATTTTGGCCTATTTTTTACTTTATAAAAATAACGATACAAAATTTCCGTCTTCAACTATTTCGGTCTTCTATTTTTATGACCAAATAAGGTGCAACCTGACCTTATTAACACATTGAATGCATAAAATATTAGTTTACGTAATAAGTTATTTCCAATATTAGTGGTCCACTTTTAACACTTCTTGTCTGTCTACTGTCCTCTATCTACCTTACTTTTATTAAATATTTATTCCATTTTATTTTATTTATCGTTCTAGATTATTTTATGAAAATTAAGAATTATTGTAAGTAGACTATATTGACTTCATAAATAAAATCAATTTACAATTTACAATTGTATAAAAATTATCTTAAAAGATGAAAACGACAAAGTAATTTAAAATAAATAAATAAAATCTAAAAAAACGATAATTAACATAGAATGGCAGGAACAATATTTATGTGAACATTTTCATATATTGATATCATATAATACAGTAATTTTTGACGCTCCTTTGTTTCTCCTTTGTTTTTACATATATTAACTAAATGCAAATCTAATCTAATCGTGACAAGAAAATCAATTTGCATGGCTTTTATTAATCCATGGCGTATACTGCATAGTAGAAGTGTATATGTCGCTTTGTGGATCATGTTTATTTTCATGATGCAGGGTTTTCATACGGAGTGATTTTCATATCTTTATTTATTTTGAAATTTTTATATAAATTTATATAAAATATCTAAAGTCGAACCGATCTAATAATTAAATATTCTAATAGATTTTAAAATAATAAAACCAAAAATTTGAAATTTGAATAAACTCTACCGAAATCTACCGAAATCCGAACGGACATCCGAATCCAAAATATATGTTCGTTGTTTTTGGTGTAACAGAAAGAAATGTGGGCTCAATTGAATGGTATTGGGTTTGGGCACATGACATCACGGAGTTTAGCGATCGCCGAATCAGATGACTACCCATCACACACGACCATACTTTATGACCAATTAGGTCCCCTCACTAAAACCATAAATATTCAAAAACAATTTAATATTCGACCACACATACATAATTTACATATGAACAAATCCCTTATATCTCTTCAAATTTGCCTATCTTGGGAATTTTAATCTCTACAACGACCACATGCTAGCTTTTTTATTTAATGCAGGCAAAGAATCGGAGTTTTTTTCTTTTCTTTTTGTCGGCAAAATTTATTACAATAAACTTGGAAGTAAAAAAAAAGACTTCTACAATGTACAATCTTAAAAGTACTACCATTGGAGCTTTTTATTTCATTACACAAAAAAATTGGGTAACAAATTTTCTTGAATCTTGCAAATTTTTCTAGATAAAATAAATAAGAAAGTTTGGTCATCATCTTCACAACTTCAAAAATATCAATTGTTGCAACCAATTCTTTTATCTGCAATGTTGATAGGCGCAATATTTTTCAAAGTAAATTTTCTATCTCTGAATGAAAAAGTGAGATTCCTAACAGTTTTTACCAATTTTCATGCAAGTCTTCTATGAGACAACACGGATTTTCTAAAATTAAAATTGGTAAAATAACAGTAAAGATAGACATATAACATTTGAAATGCTTCCTTTTGTCTTTTTGGTTTTTGGTCCATTTTTATGTGATAATTTGATAGGTTCTACACTAAACTATTCTGTTCATAACGTTAGTTTGGCCAAGATTGAAAGTGTCAAAGCATAAATACATAACGTGTGTCGACAAAATAAATACGTTATAACGTATGCATCAATATAAAAAAAATAAGTATACAATAAATGTTATTGGGGATAGAGAAATAGAATGATTGGAAGATAGTTAAGGTGGCACTATATAGTTGGAATATTTAATTTTAGAAGATAGACCGTATCTTTTTATTGTCTATATCTCAACGACGATGTGACAATGTGGCCTCATATAATAAAATTATTCATCTACATTTTATTCATTTAACTACTAGTATTTCTGTTATTACCTAACATAGGTTCATTCATTATTTATTTTTATTAGTGTCAAAGGTTCATTATTTCATTTAATACAGTAATATTTTCCAGTTTTTTATTTTATTTACATAGGCCTTTTTGAAAGTTAAGTCATCATCACTTTAACATAGAAGTCATACCTCTTATATAATAAAATGATATATTATCAAGAAAAATTAACTTTTAATTTCAAATTTATTACATAATATGTCATGAACTGAAATTTGAGACAATTGTTATTTTTTCTACTGAACATTTTATTTATTTCCATTATATTACTAAAACAATTAGATTCACAAAATATAGTTTATTTGTAAATATCATTAAACAAACAAAATTCATATTAAATTATTAATAAAAAATCAAATATTTCTAAAATTATTTCAAATATTAATTTATTTTAAAATTTTATAAAATTATTTTGTAAAATATATTAAAACATTGTATTAAGGATTAATAAATTAAAAAGAAACTTTTAAAAATCAGAATATCTGCAAATGGTTTTTAGTCTAGTGAGAGATGGTAAATCCATTAAAGGACAGATGCATTTGCACATCTATGGGATCGAGTTCCACTGATTTATATTATGTATTGAATTTCACTAATGGAAACGGCAGGTTGTTGTAGGTCTGGGCATAATATCTGAAACCCGAACCCGATCCAAAATGTCTGAAACTCGAACCGAAATCTATAAAAATATCCGAACAGGTTTTATATTATGAAAGTACTGGTACCCAAATCCGATCGGATAAAACTTGAAATCCGAATATATACCCAAAATAACCCAAAATATATCATATATTTACACAAATATTTATATATATACTT